>JAKUCM010001761.1:0-22379 GCA_023374145.1 Lepidium sativum
GAGAGAGAGATGAACTTTTAACTATGTAAATACTTTGACACCCTAGCCAAGTCAAAACTATAGATACTAAATTTTCACAGTTTATACAAATATTTTTTTGCTTACACTAATTTCACACAAATACTATAAAATTTTGTTTTGTCAAATCAATAAAATCTGATTCATGAAACTCTAGATACATTAATGATTTTTTTGTGTATGTTAGTGTTTAGTGTGTGTGTTTTTGTCTTCAAATGAACCCAAAACCCAGTTGTGAAGTATATTAAAAAAGAAAAAACAAACAGAAAAGTTATGAAAATAGTTAAACCTCAAGGAAACATATCTTACTTGGGGAGAGAACAAGAAAAAGGCTGCCATCGGAAGTGTTGATAGTTAGTGTCGGGTCGACCGGTTTTCTGGCAATTGAATTGAGGATTGATGAAAGGACAAGTGAAAGGATTATAGAGAGGATATGAAGGATCATAAACCCATTTGCCACTATACAAATTGCAACTTCCTTGTCTCAATAAGCTTGTGTTGTTTTGTCCCAAGATATGTTGTTGAGATTTTACAAATATTACAGAGAATGAAGAGATAAGTATGAGAAAGAGAGAGGCTAAATTCAATTGGAAACAGAGTTCCATTTTCGTTTAGAGGTCACCACGAGAGAGACCGATCAACTTATTCTTCAACTCTTAACCTTTAAATAGATAGACCTTTTTTAAAGTATTTTTTGTACTGTACACTGAATTTTTCTCTTTACCTTTATTGCTTCATTTTTCCTAGAAGTAGATTACAATAAAAGTTGATTAACTGAATCAAAATTTTATTTTTCCTTGGTTTTAATTTAATAAATTACTATTATAAAACTAAAAACATTGAAAACATTTTCTTTCTTTGCAGCGGAACAGTAGGCTAATTCCACTAGCAATCTATGCCACACGAAATTATCTTTTCTAGGATTGATAGGCTTATTAGAGACACAGTTCTCTCTAAACTCCACTTGAAGGTGTCTCAAAATGTAATGCCATTATGGCTTGCTATAACGTTGCCTTCTAAGGCTTGTGACTCTCCTCTCTGTTTTTAGTTTTTTGTTGGCAAACTTTTGTTGTACACCAAACCTTCATAATATTCACATTCATATTAAAAAAAAGAAAAGATATGTTTTTTGTGAAATAATAAATGTTAATGTAGCTTTTTTGGAATTCAACACTGATAGTTATAGTTTCGTATGATAGAGTTTGAAATGAGAATTGTACCTCGTCAATTTAACTGATGTCAAAAATTATATATTTCTGTAATATAAGTATTTTCTAATTCTTAGTAAATTTTCTGCATAGACATTATTAACTAACAAAGGGGTTGCTTGCAAAATAAAAATGAATTCTATTTTCCAAACATAACTTTTTAAGAAACATGATATTTCATGGCAGCTAAAAAGAAACACAAAAAGATATACGAAATAAATCAAAGTAAACAATTATTATAGCCATTCTTTGTGAATTGTAATATAAGAAAAGTCGAATATCAGTAGAATTAATTCACTACAAAATTGAAGTAATTGTTATTGACAAGAAGATTAGTTAGAAAAATAGAAAGATCCATTAAGTTCACATCAATCATGTTGTGTTTATTTGAGGAATCTTTTTTAACGGTGATATGTGATCTGCGCAGCCATTGGTTAAGATGCATGTTGTAATTTATTATTTAAATTAAACTGAGAAGACAAAAGTGATGAGATGTATTATTATTATTATTATTATTATTATTATTATTATTATTATTATTATTATTATTATTATTATTATTATTATTATTATTATTATTATTATTATTATTATTATTATTATTATTATTATTATTATTATTATTATTATTATTATTATTATTATTATAGGAACAATTTGAACATGTGATGATGGATTTTAGAGGTTTGCTTTTTCCCTACTAGACCACCACCATTACCAGAACTTACTCTACACCTAACTAATGCTTTTATCTCATGACTCTGAATTTGGTGATTATTATTATATCTAGTTGTTTCAATTTTGACTACTTTTACAAAATTAATGTGGAGATTAAGAAACAAATATATAACTATTTTTGTAAGCATCAATTACTTACTCATTTGTCTCATCTTCACATTCAAATGATTATATATTCCATAGCAATTAAAATATAGAAAATTCCATAGCAATTATTCATTTGTCAACCAATTTAATTATTGTTTCAACCGTCGAGTTGTTGATTATCATACCGATTATTATGTCTCTTTCCAATCCACAGAAAAAACAAGAAATTAAATGGGTGATTTGATAGATTAAGGTAAAAATAAGTATTAATTATTTAAGTAGGACAAACATTTGAAAATTAGTATAATAGTTTTTTTAATTTCATATATACCATTTTGCCCTTTCCTAATGCATTAAAAACGAATTTACGAAAATGTCATTAATGAAATCTGCCACATAAGCGATTAATTCTACCACATTGATGGAGTATAACGTAGTAGAGTTACAATATGTTTAGTAGAGTTGACATGAATTAAAAATCGTGTATAGTAGAGTTGATTTTCGCGCTTTAATCAACTCTACCACACTAATAGATGCAATGTAGTAGAGTTAAAATGTGCTTAGTGGAGTTGACATGAATTAAAAATCGTGTATAATAGAGTTAGAATTCCAGCGTAGTAGAGTTAAAGTGTGCTTAGTAGAGTTGACATCAATGAAAAATCGTGTAGAGTGGAGTTAGAATTCCAGTGTAGTAAAGTTGATTTTTGCGCTTTAATCAACTTTATCACACTAACGGAGTGCAACGTAGTAGAGCTAAATTTTGTTTAGTAGAGTTGACATGCATTAAAAGTTATGTATAGTAGAGTTAGAATTCTAATGTAGTAGAGTTGATTTTCGCGCTTTAATCAACTCTACTACACTCGCAGAGTAGAGTTTAAGTGTGTGTAGTATAGTTGAGTTGTGATAAAAATTTGTGCATGATAGAGTTAAGAAACTTTACTAGTGATAGAGTTAATAAGCTTTACTAGTGATAGAGTTAAAGTGTGTTTACTAGAGTTACTGACCTTTGTAGTAGAGTTGATTTCGAAAACCTAGCATACGTCCGTAGTATAACTTAAATTACGAAATAACCCCTCAGTTATTAGCTCATCTGCCGCGCACCTAACTGATTCCTCCATAAGTGACGCCATTGTAGCTTTCTTGAAGCTCATTTTCTTCTTCCAAAGTCTTTCATTGTACTACTTCTTCCAAGCTCATTTGATTTTTCTGTTTGGATATATAGATCATATCATTTTGGTTTGTGGGATTTGGAGTTTTAAAGAAAGTCGATGGATTTTTTCGGTGGACCAGTCTTACGGGTGTTGGATCATAGGCATTGGCAAATATTTAAGGCTCGACAAATTTCTGGAGATGGTTTATGCCGATTTTAGTGTGGATGAACAATGTCATGAGGTAAAACTAAGCTACATGTCAAATGTAGTCTTTCATTCACTACCACAAGATACTTCTCATGTAATTGTAAGTAATAAAAGACAATTGCAATTGTTTGTGCAACAATTTCATAAAGAAACAATGCGTCTATGTGTGAAAATTTCCACTAGATCTCGTGTTTCATCGAGTTTCCATGAAAAAGGTCACTGTAGTAACGGTAAAGGTAACAATGACGATGTTGCCTCGTATAATAGAGTTGACCCTTGGTGTAGTAGAGTTGATCCTTCATCTAGTAGAGTTGATCCTTCGTCTAGTAGAGATGACCTTTTTAGTAGAGTTGATCTGGTGTTTAGGAAAGATGGACCAAAGATTGAGCGTATACCAGAAAATGTGAAACACGAAACTGAACATGCTGAGGACGAAGATGTGGAATTGAGATTTGACTGTTGCGATGATATGGATGGCGCAAACTCGGATGATGAAGACTATCAATGTTCGTAGAAAATCGAAGGAAGAAGAAACGAAAAACCTCTCGGAGAAAGCAATGAGGTTGGATTTAAATGTTGAGTATTTGGACATAGAAGTGTCAGCACTAGCATTGGTTGTTGGGCAACGATACTCATCAAAAAAAGAACTCATGACAAGGTTATAGATACTTTCTGTCTTACAGAGGTTTGACTTCGATGTTGTTGCTTCATCGAATATAATGTTGGATGTGAAATGTTGGGTACCAAACTGTCAGTGGAGAGTGCGAGTTTCACCTATCGACGTCGGTGGTTGTTTCTTTGTCCGTAAGTATAGGAGAGAACATAGTTGTTTTGTTACAAATAGATCAGGTCGTGCACGACAAGCGTCTCCGGAAGTCTTAAGAAAGCTATACATGGTATTCGTAGGTGGAATTGGGTCATCTGTTCTTTCTCGACACGTTGCTGATTCAATGAACAAATGATTCGGTCTAAAGGTACAAACTTAATTTTACGCCATGGTGGAGTTAATCTTCCTTATAGTAGAGTTAAATATCGGTATAGTGGAGTTAAACATACATAGTAGAGTTAATGTGGAAGTAGTAGAGTTAGACTCAAGTTTCGTATGGTGGAGTTAATTTTAACGTGGTAGAGATAATGTGGAATTAGTAGAGTTAAACGCCTTGTAGTAGAGTTAAATTCCTCGTACTAGAGTTAATCTTCTTTCGTAGTAGAGTTGACGTCGTCATAACTACAATATATGCAGATGATGTACTGGAAAGCACACCGTACTCTAAGCTAAGCACGAGCCCTAGTTACAAGCAGTTCTGAAAGTAGTTTCCAAGAACTTATGTCGTACTTGTTTGCTATTAGAAGAGCGAATCCAGGAACCCTAATAAAGCTCAAAGTAGATGGACAAGACATGTTTAAGTTTCTATTCATCACCTCCGATGCAAGTATTAGGGGTTTTCCGTACATGAGAAAGGTTGTTGTCATTGATGGTACATTTTTGCAAGGGAATTATAAAGGTACTCTACTAACTGCTACTATGCAATACGGTAACTTCAACATATTTCCTATGACTTTCGGTGTGGTTGATATCGAGAATGACAAATCTTGGGAATGGTTTTTTAGACAGCTCAACCGTATGATCCCTGATGACAGAGAACTTGCCATCATATCAGATATGCACAAATCCATTGCTAAAGCCATAGAGAATGTGTACCCACTTTCTTCTCGGAGTATTTTCACCGACCACCTACGTAAGAAAATTTTGTCAAAATTTAGAGGTGGCGAGCCCTTAAAGTTGTTCAATAAAGCTGCCACTGCTTTTAAAGTCAATGAGTTCAACGTTATACTTGTTCAGATTAAGACGTTAGATCCAAAGCTTCATGCGTACTTGATAAAAGTTGACGTGCGGGTGTGCGGTCGAGTTTACTTTTCCAGAAACACATACAATTTTACTACGTCGAACATTGCATAATCAATCAACCATGCGTTATCTGAGGCAAGAAATTTTCCCATTATGCAGCTTGTAGATGCAATTAGGGCGATGTTAACACGGTTGTTCGCGAAGAGGAAAACGAACGCTACTCCCACGTCTACTGTTCTAACAACATCTGTTGAGAAGCTCCTAAAGGTAGAGTTAAAACTCGTGTAGTAGAGTTAACACTCCCGTTTATCCATATGTAGTAGAAGTTAACACTGCCTTTAATAGAGTTAGTTTCTTTGTAGTAGAGTTAACACTGCCATTAGTAGAGTTAGTTCCCTCATAGTAGAGTTAACATCTTATTTGTTAAATGATAGGCAAGGGTCGATGAAGGTAGACAGTACAATGTGCAGGACATAGACGAACACCAGGCTGTTGTTACACAATCTGAATCTTCTCATTTAGTCAATTTAACTGAGAAGACGTATTCCTGCAAGCGGTATAACGTCGAAACAATTCCTTGTGTGCATGCCATTGTCGTTGCTGAGGCTTGGAGAAGGCCGACAATCGAACTTATGCATCCATTTTATCACACGATCTTCCTGTACAACACATACTCTGGTAGTATTTTCCTAGAGATGATGTGATTCCCGTTCCGTTGGATGTGAGCTGTAAGGTATGTAATCCACCACACGTGCATCAACAACCAGGGAGGCCGAAGAAATCAAGGATAAAGAGCTGGTTCGAGTGTTCACAACCTGCTAAACCTCCAAGAAAAGTTTCAGCTTGTTCTAAATGTAAGCAATTAGGTCGCAATGCCCGTACATGTCGTGAAAGCATTTATTCTTGAATAGTAGAGAGAGTTAACTCTTGTAGAAGACTTCATACTTATTTAGTAGAGTTAACATCGTCTTTCGAATGGTAGAGTTATTTATTCTGTAGTAGAGTTAGATCACATATGGTCTTTCTATGGTAGAGTTAGATTAAATATGGTCTTTCAAATGGTACAGTTAGATCACAAATGGTAGTTCCTCTCTGAATTCAATGGCGTATTTCAGCCGAAAGAAGCCGATGTACTTGTTAGTAAGACTTTCGAAGTGGCATCTGATGGCCAAACACTCGATCATCTTGAGAGTGTACACGCCACAATCGCTTGCCTGTTTATTATGTGGTACGCCCTTAAGAACACGCAAAATCTTGTATTGAGCCGCGCTAATGTGTGGACGCATCTCATCGGATGAGAAACTTTTGATCATCTTCGGAATCATCACAGCATATGACCTACAAGAAAAGGAGAACCAATTAAATGAACTCTACTACACATGTATATGAACTCTACTACACAGAAAATGAACTACACCACAAGGTAAATGAACTCTACTACACATGTATATGAACTATATAAACTGTACTTCACAGAAAATGAACTTCACCACCTCCACTATATGTATATGAACTCTACTACACGGTATCTGAACTCTACTATACTGAATTTGAGTAACGTACTTCCATGACTCTATCATTGTAGCAACAATGTTGCAATTTGGGTCGGATCTTATATGAAAACCCTCTCTTCTAACAGATTAACCTCCACGGCCACCCAATGGCTGTTGTTGATATTATCAGGGATGTAGATCGTGCCCACGTCTCTCATCCACTGCTTGTGAGTGACACAGAATGTAGGCTGAATGCCCTGGAAGATATCTTTAAACCCATTGGGCCACGAGTAATTATCCTCCTTTCCCACAAAATCCCTTGTGTACGTGTGACACCAAACACAAAACAGTGGATCAAGGAAAGCAATCTGATTACTCCTGTATGGGCTTGGATTTTGCAACGATTATTGCCGAAAAAGATTCATCCCGGACGTCATATACTATAATAAAAAGAGTAACATAACTGTATTAGTACTCTAAATGACCTCTACTACAACAAAATTAACTCTACAATATATTTATTACTGAACTCTACTATACTTGAACTTATGCAATCGTGTAGCCAGCCATATTGAGGGATAGGACACTATTGTTGTGGGGTGATCAAGCGGAGAAAGAAATCTGCATTCAGACTCAGGTTCCCGTCGACCGTAATGTTTCTACAAAAATTAAAAAATTTGTAAATAATTGAGGAATTTGTATGCAACACAGCACATAGCCACCTTGTCAAAGGGAAATAGATACTTACAATTCATGCATTACACAGTCGCGTAGCCGAAGTATATTTATTTTAGGAATCGGCCCAAAAGGATCATAGACATGAGGATAATGAACCACATTCTTATGAATCCTCTTGACAATGGAACAACCTAAGAAAGGTGATACCTGTAAGAAGAAGAAAAAGAACGACAAATGAACTCTACTATAAGATAGAATGAACTCTACTAAACGGTAATTCAACTCTACTATACGTCAATAGAACGTCAAATGAACTCTACTATAAGATATAATGAACTCTACTAAATGGTAATTCAACTCTACTATAAGATAGAATGAACTCTATTATAGGGTAAATGTACTCTACTATACGTCAAAAGAACTCTACTATACTTGAAAATAAACTTCACTATAAGGTAAATGAAATCTACCATACGAGTAAATGAACTCTACTACATTTGAAATGACTCCACTACATTTGAAATGAACTCTATCATACTGTAAATGTACTCTACATGGTTCTTAGCGAGTACTCGTGCTCGAGTCTCTTTCGGTAACACGTCTTCAATACAAATTAACTCCCCCTGTGTTTGTTTAGCCTTCTCAAGAGAATCCACCAGGTTTATGAGGCTAAGTTGTGACATTCCTGGCTTCAATTTTTCTTCATCGTAAGGTACCTTATCAAGAGGTTCTCCTTTCGACGGTTCTTCTCTCTCTCGATCCCTAACAACCCGTGATAACGGGCTGAGAGGGTCGGATGTCTCCTGACTCTTGATAACCCATTTATTCTAAAAAAAATATGAAAAAATGTCAACTCTATTAAATAGAACTATCAATTCTACCAATAAGACTTATTAACCACAAGTTTACCTGGTTGGATGGGATGGTATGTTTGGGGCCTGCTTGGGACACTTGGGTGTTACCGAGGTGAGAATCTGCATTTGTTGATGCTGTTGTTGGCTTAATTGTATTACGCACAACACCTGAACCTGCACTTGGTGTTTTCTCCGAGTCCAAGTCCACCAGGCTAGGCCGTTCCCAAAGAGGTGTCTGCGAAGAGTAACTCTACTATGTTAGCTTGACAGTTGGTAGAGTTTCTAATAGTGGTAGAGTTCATTTTTATGGTTTGGTAGAGATGTATTGATCACAAGAATTGTTTAGTAGAGTTACACATATCTCGACCAAACCATATATAAGCTCTACCGAAGTTAACAACCCACAACTTTATGTTTATATGATATTTGTACAAATATGTATGTAATGTTAACAATTCAATGTTTGTACATATGGTAAATCAATCAGAGAAAATCACATTCAAATAGAGCCTTACGAACCTATTTAAGATCCAAACCTTTAGTGGCATTCTCTGTATTGCCTTCTATGTCTTATTCGCGATTCACATGTTCAGGAGTTCGATGTGGTGGTGTTGTCTGACCTCCACCTTCATCCCCATTCTCAGCCTTTTTGTTCTCGAAACTATAAACATGTGGCTGCGTCCTGGTTTCCTCGAGTCTAAGAATCCTCTCAAGCATGGTTGTATTGTCTGAGGTGTTACGCTCCAGCTTAAACACGCGGTCAGCAAGCATTGACATTACTGCCCTGGTTTCCAGCCTAATCTCCTCCATACGATATAGACGTTCAGAAAACACGTTGTGATCGTGTCTCATCCATCGAATGCTTTGGTCAAACCTTTAAGAGTGTCAAGCAATGCACTCGACTTCTCTGCTTTCTACTTTTTATTTTTAACGATCTCACCACATCCTTCAAGGTAGTGGAGTCATGCATCTCTTTCTTCTGTTTTTTCTCCTCGACCTTCTGGTTTCGTCCTTATGTTTGACCTCTTCCTTCTATTTTCACTCTCTCTGCCTTTCTCCACCTGCTCATTTGAATGAGCACAAAACTTGCTTATCTTCTCCTCGACATAATCATCTGTCTTCTTCTTATTACTTATGTCCTAGGCGGATTCATCTAGACTGGAGGCAAGTATGTTTCCAAGCATGGTGTCCACTTTGGGATCTGCAATATCCTCTGGCCATAAAAGAATTATCTCCAGAGGTTGTGTAGTCAACTGCTTAAGACGTACCTGGTAGACGAGAAGATGCAATTTATTATACACAAATGAACTCTACTAAACGAGCAATCAACTCTACTACACATAAATGAACTCCTCTAAACTGTCAAAATAACTCTACTAAACGTAAATGAACTCTACTACACATAAGTGAACTATATTACACGTAAATGAACTTTACTAAACTGAACTCTAGTAGAGTAAAATCAAGTCCTTTGTACTTGAAAATGAACTCTACTATACGGTAAATGAACTCTACTATACATAAATGAACTCTATAAACCCCCTAAGTCAACTCTACTACGAAAGCAATTTACATTTGCATCCTCTGTGTTTCGTTGCTTTAACTTCACAATTTCCTCGAGTTCAATGGCTTGTTTTCTTAGTGGTCTCCATCGTAGAATGGGGACGTCACCTTCTATTTGATCCCTAAATATTTCAGCTAGTATGGGGATAAACTTAAATGCCCATATGAGAAGTGAGTGCAAAAACCCATGTAGAGTGTAAGTAGGGCCCTCTTTGTAAGCTGCACTTTTGATCGATTTGATCAGTTCTTGAAATGCCACTTTTCCCCATGGATGAATCTCAAATTTCTCAAAATCTGCAACCAAATTCACATATCTAAAAGGAATCCTATTATTTACGTGACAACCATAAACCCCTACATGAAACACCACTAGAATTCCCACCATCTTCCTCTTCTCGAAAGACCACCCTCTACATCTCCCCAACACGTCTTTCAACTCTACTCATGTAGGGCCTTCTGATACTGCGAGTTTTAACCCTATATCCTACTGCAAGTGCATAGCAAACGTAATAGTACTTAGGGGTCGAATTCCTCAGAGAACCATGTTACACTCTCAACTTCTATTAAATCGCAAGCTATATCAATCAAAATTAGAGAAATGAATTCTAACAACTTAAACGTGATTGTAATCAAATAACTAAAGCAATCAGATGTCGGGTATTCATTCAAGAGTTAGAATTCTTGTCAGGGAAAATATTCAAGGACTAATCTGATCATATTCTCAGCTTGAACATAAATAAAGGTAAACCAACTCTCGTTGAATCTAGCCCTCTATCACTAACCTAAATGTCCTAACTCTCGTTGGTTT
This sequence comes from Lepidium sativum, assembly GCA_023374145.1. Classification (NCBI taxonomy): domain Eukaryota; kingdom Viridiplantae; phylum Streptophyta; class Magnoliopsida; order Brassicales; family Brassicaceae; genus Lepidium; species Lepidium sativum. Next base: position 10,655 of record JAKUCM010001761.1, read on the forward strand.
TAGATTACAAGTAGGTTTTATTGCTTAGGTTCAATTACCCACAACCCAACCTAGCATCACCTCTCGTTGGTAGTGAAGGAATTATTCTTCTAATCTAGTTCTAGTTCTTAACAATCTTCTGGAAATTTAAAAACCTAAAATCATCGTTTAGGTGATCAGGCTTGCATTAAACTCAAGTATTAGAAGGAGGATCATCTATTTATCCATCTTATTTGTTCCCCAATAGAGAATTCTAAAACCATAGAATCCCTAAATATGATCTTAGATCTACTGAGACATAGAACAATGAATTACGCAAATCATGATGAACTGAAATTGAAATTGCATTAACAAAGAGAATGAGGATTTAGAAATTCTTCTCAAGTATCAAGAGATCTTCTTCCTAGCTTACAAACTCCTAAACTATTGTTTTTCGACTCTCCAAAAAGCGGTCGTCAAAATAAAATAGGAAAAGAGTACTTAGTGGTCTCCAAACCAAGAGCTGAAAAATCATGAAATTAGGTTTCTGCGAAAGACAACGATCGATTGATCCTTGGTTGATCGATCAATCTTTGGATGTTGAGTCGATCTCTCAGAAACCAAGTCATTCTTCAGATCATGCAAATAATCCTTGTTAAATCATTGATCAATCGATCCTTGTGTAGATCGATCGGTCCTTCCTTTCGTGGAGAATACCAGAAAATGCTTTAAGCTTCTCCAAAGTTCTCCTTCAAACATGATTCCAACTCTGAACGTTTTTGACCTGAAATCTCAATAAAACATAGACGAATTTTCTAAATATAACTGTAATAATGAGCTCAAACCCGACAAAATATGAGGAACATCACCTTCACCAACCCCTAAACTTATTTCTTCCTCAAGCTCTTCGTGAGCATCTCCCACATTAGGAGACTCCTCGAAATTATCGCAATTAACACCCACATCTCATACTTCTTTTTATTCAGTAGTTGATGCATCAACAATTATTGTATATGCCTCCTTGTAAACGTGTAGTCATAGTCTGCGAGCTTCAGAAAAACGCCTAGGCAAGAGTTCTCCTATATGTCTATGTATGCATCCTCACAAATACCCTTGATCATATTACTGATGTTTTTAAGATTGCAGTAATGGTTGATGCTTTGGTTCTTCATCACCGGTAGACCGTGTCTGAAAAGCTTCTCCTACGAGTTTTAACCCTATATCCTACTGCAAGTGCACATCAAACTTAATAGTACTTAGGGGTCGAATTCCTCAGAGAACCATGTTACACTCTCAACTTCTATTAAATCGCAAGCTATATCAATCAAAATTAGAGAAGTGAACTCTAACAACTTTGACATGAATGTAATCAATTAGAGAAGGAATTATTCTTCTAATCTAGTTCTAGTTCTTAACAATCATCTGGAAATTTAACAACCTAAAATCATCGATTAGGTGATCAGGCTTGCATTAAACTCAAGTATTAGAAGGAGGATCATCTATTTATCCATCCTATTTGTTCCCCAACAGGGAATTCTAAAACCATAGAATCCCTAAATATGATCTTAGATCTACTCAGACATAGAACAATGAATTACGCAAATCATGATGAACTGAAATTGAAATTGCATTAACAAAGAGAATGAGGATTTAGAAATTCTTCTCAAGTATCAAGAGATCTTCTTCCTAGCTTACAAACTCCTAAACTACTGTTTTTCGACTCTCCAAAAAGCGGTCGTCAAAATAAAATAGGAAAAGAGTACTTAGTGGTCTCCAAACCAAGAGCTGAAAAATCATGAAATTAGGTTTCTGCGAAAGACAACGATCGATTGATCCTTGGTTGATCGATCAATCTTTGGATGTTGAGTCGAATCTCTCAGAAACCAAGTCATTCTTCAGATCATGCAAATAATCCTTGTTAGATCATTGATTAATCGATCCTTGTGTAGATCGATTGGTCCTTCCTTTCGTGGAGAATACCAGAAAATGCTTTAAACTTCTCCAAAGTCCTCCTTCAAACATGATTCCAACTCTGAACGTTTTTGACCTGAAATCTCAATAAAACATAGACGAATTTCCTAAATATAACTGTAATAATGAGCTCAACCCGAAAAAATATGAGGAACATCACCTTCACCAACCCCTAAACTTATTTCTTCCTCAAGCTCTTCGTGAGCATTTGCCACATTAGAAGACTCCTCGAAATTATCGCAATTAACACCCACATATCATACTTCTTTTTATTCAGTAGTTGATGCATCAACAATTATTGTATATGCCTCCTAGACAAAATATGAGGAACATCAATTCCCTAGACTTAGCTTCTTGCTTGTCCTCAAGCAAAATATGAGGAACATCAATTCCCCTAGACTTAGCTTCTTGCTTGTCCTCAAGCAAAATAAGAAAGACTGTAGGAAGATCACATCTCATCAGACAAATGACTCTCTCCAGATCCTGCACATCAAGTCCAAAGTGATCACAAGAATATGACTCATCAAAATCGAGACCACCTTGTACTTCCTTAGACTTAGCATACATAACAATCTCGTGTCACAACTCAAAACAAACAATAAGATTTCCCATACTGACTCCCTAATAAATCTAAGTGCAGTCTCATTCGAGGGAATATCGATGAAGAGGTGAAAAGTTCCTACTTCTACTCTCTAGACTACCTTCAATCTGATTCCAGTTCTTTTTTTTCGTAAGAACAATTTTTCTTAGTAAGTTGCTTCATTGGAGTTTCCTTCAGTAAGCTAATTAGTAAAGTGAAAAAGATTACGTCATTGGATGTATCCTCAGAAACGTCCAATTCACTTAAAAAACTCGCAGCGTCGTTAGAAAACTTTTACCCTAAGCTAACTTCATGCAAAAACTTATATCAGAAATTTTTTTGTTTAAAATGCTTGAAAATGATGAAGAAAGAAACAAAACCAAACTTACAAGGAACATCCTTCATTGAGTAAAGAGAAGGAACATACTTGATGTATTACCAATTCCCTTACGAGAGGGTTAAGTCATGTTAGGTGTGAAATCAGCATGAAATCCCCTGAAAGTTGAGATGAATGTGCTCTGAAACTGAGTGTTGCTTTGTCTCTAGGTTTTCTAATAGTCTGATCGATTCCTGACAAATGCAAATCAAGTGATACTAAGTCTAGGATAATGCTGAGAAAAACAAAAATTAAGTAGTCTAATGTTAGTCTCAAAAGCTCAAAATACAGAAATAAAAGAAAGAAATAGTCTGAAAAATCTAGAATGCAAAAGAACTGCCAAACGACCTCCGGATACAGAGGATGAGCATCGAAGCATAACTTGGTGAGACCAAGATTATCCAGCAGCTGAACAACATCTTCTAGAATGCCCATCCTTTGTAGTGTCTCGCGGCAAAGAAATTTGTCGGGATCAATGTGTTTGTCAGGAGTTGATCAAAGAAGCTTTCGTGAAAGCTCTTCCAACCATCTCCCTCATTTCTATCCTTGTATGATGCCGTAGTTCTGACAAGGGAGGGGGCATCCCTGTTAGCCACACTATCCACAAAGTACGTCTGTTCCGGTCTCGGCCACGACAAATATTCACCAAGTTGACCTCGTCTAGGCACATCGTGGTACTATCGCGACGACTGACCGCGATGCAGATTCGAAGATACTCGGACCTTCTTTGTAGGTTTCCTAGGATTAGAGGTTGATGTTCGAACCATCTACAAAGAAAGAATAGAGACACAACAGAAAAAATGAGTTTGTGATCGAGAAAATTCACAAGAATTCGATATCCTAAGAGTACAAATGATCGGTGTTTCGATTGCTTATCTAATTAATAAATATCAACATCCATCAATGCATCAATCAAACTACAACAAATCAAAAGCAAGCCTAAAAATTTCAAAATTCCTCTAAAAATTCTCCTTTAACCTAACAAGGAATCTCTAATCAAAATTCAACAATCCAAACAGCAAGAGGGGGTTGAATCCATGTAAGAATGAGGCACATGCATTAGTTAATCGATGAAAATCAACAAGAAAACAAGTTCCCCTTTTACCTAATTCAAACTCCAAATCAGACCTTAAATTTGAATTTAGAGGACATACCTTTGCTAATCGGAGTTATGAACCACACATTCAGATAGATGTTGAGATTTTAAGTGGATGAGGCTTTTGAATTGTCAAAAACGGATGAAAAGCGAGAGAGAAATTGAGTTTTTTAAAATTTTCGCAATTGGGGTTTCACGAATTGTAACTGTTCCGCGTGTTTAAAAAGATGAACATGGGTAAGGATTGATCGATCCCTGTGTTGATCGATCGATCTGTGCTCTTACGAGCATAGAACGATCACCCTTACCTATTCGGTCGGTAAGTGGATCGTGCGCAAGTTCTTCTTAAATGACTCGATCGATTCGACTTTTTCATGTCGTGCTCAAGATCGTGCATCGATCCTGTGTGGTTGGTCGTGTTTTGGATCGTGTGCAACCTACTGTGTGCGTTTGATCGATCAATCATTGGTAGATCGATCGATCGTTGCTTTCGAGAGCTTCCTACTTTTGAACAAAAACACAAAAACAAAAAGGAAATCAAACTAAAAGGAAAAAAGAAAAAAAAACTACCTAATAGTGGGTTGCTTCCCACTCAGCGCTTTTTTAGAGTCATTAGCTTGACTCGGACGCCATTTGATACAACGAGTTTTAACCCTATATCCTAATGCAAGTGCAGAACAAACGAAATAGTATTTTGGGATCGAATCCACGAAGACCAATCACCACACTAACGATTTGATTATTTAACTAGAGCAAAGTCGATGGATATTTTGAGTGCATTCGATTGTAACTAGGAAATTTAATGTAAACAATATCTAAAGTATCAAGTCTAGGGAATCCATAAGGAAGTCAAGGGTAGGATGAAGAATCTATTCAGGCAAGATCAGATCTGTTCTCGATTAAGAAATAACAATTGACTAACCTACTCTCGTAGCGATAATCACTATGCCTAGATCCTAGAGATCCTAACTCTCGTTGGTTCTAGGATTCTAACCATGCAGTATTAACAGTTCCTAAGTGTCCACAACCCAACCTAGCATCAACTCTCGTTGGTAGATGAGTTGCGTACCTAGAAAGGTTCTGATTCTTATTAAACTTCAGGGATAATAAGTAACCTGAGATCATAAATTAGTTAGCTACTCTAACCTAAGCATTAACCATGTTTCTAGGCTAAGATTCCATAGTTGAGACCTATTTGTTCCTCACCCTTAAATCCCTTAAGATCCTTAGATTACCCTAAACTTGACCATGAACTACTGAGAAATGGAAATAGAGAACAAGCAAGCAATTGTAGAGAAATTCATTGAAAACTCAGAATAGATGCACTGGAGGTTTAGGGATCTTCTCCAATGATGTAGAAATCTCAATTCTTCTCCTCTAGGTTACAATAAGATTCTGCCCCTTTTTCTCTTTGTAAAAACGTGTCTAAGAACTTGTTTTGTTTAACCTAATATATAGAGTAAACCAAACTGGTACAGAATAATGAAATCAAGTTTTCGCTTCGCAGAGTCTTGGATTGATCGATCCTTCGACTGCTTGATCGATCAACATTTCTTCATTCGATCGTGAAGCTTCCATATCGAGCAAGAGATCGTGCACAACTTCTCCTTAAATAGCTCGATCGATCACTGAGTGCTTGGTCGTGCAATGGATTGTGCGCATGACATAGACGGATGAAGGTCGATCAGGTCAGGCGTGAGAAGTCAGTCAATGGATCGAGCGCAGTTTTCCCAATCTAAAGTTGCGATCGATCGATCTTAGTGTTGATCGATCGATCGTTTAGCTCATAGTGGAAAAATCCAAAATTAAGCTCCAATCTTGCTCAGTATGTGGAATCCAAAGTACCCTTGCGTTTTGTACCTGAAAAGACTCTAAAAATATGACAAAGACTAAAGAAAACATATGAATTAGTAAGCTATACGTCGGTATAAATGCGGTATATCAATTCCCCCAGACCTGGCTTTTTGCTTGTCCTCAAGCAAATACACCAGAATCTAACAGAAAGATACAAACTCAAGAACTCATTCATCATAGGAATTTAACATCTCAGAACCTAAGCAAAGAACACTTGAATCATTCGACGAGAGAGAGACCATCTTATACTTCCCCCAGACTTAACAACTAGTCCATCCTAACTCCAAAATCATACCCAACAGTTCTAGATCACGACACCAACCTCTCATGAGTCTAAGTGCGGCCTTATCCAGAGAATATCAATCAAAAGACACATGGACTCATTCTCAACACTAAGTACCATCCCTATTGTGGTTCTTTTCCTCTTATTCTTTTCTTTTCAAACCGATTTCTCCCTACTTTTTTAGGGTATCATTGTATTTTTTTATCGGCAGTTTTTCCTCTTGCAATTTCAAAGGTGTGTAATACGAGTAGCTTCATTGAAGTTTCTCTCAGTAAGCAAGTTAGTAAGGTGAAAAGGACTACGTCATTGGATGTATCCTCAGAACCGTCAGTTCACATTAAAAACAAGCAGCGTCATTGAGAAACTTTTACCCTAGGCTAACTTCGATTGTTGAAATTTAAAGTGCACGAAACTTTAAGAAACAGAAACCAAACTTTTGGGAACGGTTCTCAGACTGAGGCTAATAATCCAATCTAATGTATACCAACCCTCTAGACAAGAAAATTAAATCAGGTTAAGTTTGAAATTGATACCGGATTTTTGAAACAATCGAGAGGAAGTGGTTTTAAAACAAACAGCTGATGAATCTCTAGGTTTTCTAATAGTCAACAATGCTCATCATAAATCACAAAATGGTAGCTTAAACTCTTAAGAAATGTACCATTCCTCAGAAATCATGGTTTCTAATCCGACAAAAGCTTATCTAAAACAATGTTATACTCAAAAACAAAACAGAAGAAAGAGACTTCATTAGCAAACAAACGGTTCTCCCCCAGACTTACTTCACACCGTCTCGGTGTGAATATTAGTGAGATGAAGAATAAAAGTAAGCAAAAGAAGTAGTTGAAAATTGCTTAGGGATTTTGAAAACGTATCTGGAGGAGTGGATCGATCGAGCAGACTTAGATCGATCGATCTACGGAGATGAAGGGATGGAACGAGCAAAATTCACTCAACAGATCATGCGCAAATAGATGATCGATTGGACATAATGCCACGGTAGATCGAGGGATCATGTGGCTTTCCTCATTCCCTGTTGCACGATCGATCTTCATGTGGATCGATCGGGCCGTGCTCTCATACCGTGTTTCCTGAAAACAAAAGACAACTTTGACTTAAAACCAACTAAAAATAAAGCAAAAACTAACGTTTTGGTGGGTTGCCTCCCACTCAACGCTTGTGTAAAGTCAATAGCTTGACTAAGAAAGATGCTATGGGGGAGTTATATCAGTCAAAGAGATGAAATCTTCATTGACTTTGTCGGGGGAACCAAATATATGGTTTAAGGCGCTGTCCATTTACTACAAATTCTTCTCCCTTTTCGTTGAGCAGAACCACATCTCCATAAGGTCTGACTTCCTTGATGGTGAAAGGACCGGACCACCTTGACCTAAGCTTTCCAGGAAAGAGTTTTAAACGAGAGTTAAACGAAATAAGTTTATCATTAGGAGAAAAACTCATGTTAAGGATACGTTTATTATGTGCAACCTTTGTTCGTTCTTTGTAAATTCTCGAGTGTCATAAGCCAAGTGTCGGATCTCTTCAAGTTCATGTATCTGTAGTGACTGTCTTTCCGAGGCAGATTTGATGTCATAGTTGAGGTGCTTGATAGCCCAATTAGCCTTGTATTCGAGCTCGACTGGAAGGTGACAGGATTTACCATACATCAGATGGAATGGAATTGTTCCTAATGGTGTCTTGAAAATGGTTCTATAGGCCCAAAGAGCATCATCCAACTTAGTCGACCAATCTTTCCTTGTTGTACAAACGGTTTTCTGCAGAATGCTCTTGATCTCTCGATTAGAAACTTCAACCTGACCGCTTGTTTGGTTAATGAAATGAGAACCACCATCACTGATCACAATCTCGTTTTCAGAAACACATCTTCTGAAGATGCCATCAAAGCATTATTTGTATAGGTAAGGAGCATCCCAGTGGTATCATCTGACATCCCTCAAAAAATTCTTCTTCCTATAACCATGAAACTCAGGATGGTTAACATCTGCAGCGAGATAGTTGGCATAATCGGCAAACCACAGAGTGTCTGGAACACGAGGAGGGTCTGTAGGCAATTGACAAGCCTTATGAGTAGTATGTATATGATAAACTTGGTCTTCCCGTAAGCTATCATCAAGGAGAACGAAATCGTCAATTTGTAGTCTCGAAAGGTGGTCTGCAACTCCATTATCTACGCCTCTTTTGTCCTTGATCTCAAGATTACAACGACGCCAAAAAGTTGATACAATAAGTTTTAACCCTATATCCTACTGCAAGTGTACAACAAACGAAATAGTATTTAGGATCGAATCAACGAAAATCAATTACCACACTAACAATTTGATTATTTAACTAGAGCTAAGTCGATGGATATTTTGAGTGCATTCGATTGTAACTAGGAAATTTAACGTAAACAATATCTAAAGTATCTAGTCTAGGAAATTTATAAGGACGTCAAGGGTAGGATAAGGAATCTATACCTAGAATCCTTGCTTCCATAGTCGTAACTAGGGTGTGCCGCCTAGATAGTGCGTCGGCCACTGTATTTTCTTTGTCTTTCTTGTATTTGATGACGTATGGGAAGGCTTCTATGAACTCTAGCCACTTGGCATGTCTTCTTTTGAGATTGGTCTGGCCGCGGAGATGCTTCAAGGTCTCGTGATCCGAATGAATCACAAATTCCCGCGGGAGGAGATAGTGCTGCCAAGTTTCCATGGCTCGGACCAAGGCATAGAGCTCCTTATCGTAGGTGGGGTAGTTCAGGGTGGGGCCGTGAAGTTTCTCACTGAAATAGGCCACAGGCTTGCCCCCTTGGGTCAGAACTGCTCCTATGCCAACGCCGGACGCGTCGCACTCAACTTCGAAGGTTCTTTCAAAGTCGGGTAGGACAAGGAGGGGAGCCTGGGTCAGCCTCTTCTTAAGTTCCCTGAAGGAGTTCTCTTGTGCTGGTCCCCATGTGAATTCCTCATTCTTCTTGGTGATGGCTGAGAGCGGCGCGGCTATCGTACTGAAGTCCTTAACGAACCGTCGGTAGAAGCTAGCCAGGCCGTGAAAGCTCCTTACTTGGCTCACTGTAGCTGGAGTGGGCCATTCTTCAATCGCCTTGATCTTTTCCTGATCCACCCTAAGTCCTTGCGCACTTACAACAAAACCTAAAAAGACCAATTCATTAGATCCAAAAACACACTTCTTGAAGTTAGCGTAAAGCTTCTCTTCTCGAAGTGTAGTCAAAACAGCATGAATATGTTTCAAATGTTCCTCAAGGTTGCGGCTATAAATGAGAATATCATCAAAATAGACAACCACAAATTTATTGATAAAGGTTCGAAGTACGTGATTCATAAGCCGCATGAAGGTAGACGGGGCGTTGGACAGGCCGAAAGGCATGAGTAGCCATTCATAGAGGCCCTGCTTGGTTTTGAAAGCCGTTTTCCACTCGTCTCCTTCCTTCATCCTGACTTGGTGGTAGCCACTCTTAAGGTCGATCTTGGTAAAAATGCTGGCCCCGTTAAGCTCATCTAGCATGTCATCGAGCCGCGGTATGGGATGCCTATATTTGACGGTGATATTGTTGACAGCTCGGCAATCCACGCACATCCTCCACGAACCATCCTTCTTAGGCACCAAAAGGACCGGAACAGCACAAGGGCTGAGGCTTTCTCGCACATAGCCTTGCCTCATAAGGTCTCCGACCTGCTTCTCTAGTTCTTTGGCCTCGGTGGGGTTAACTCTATAAGCGGCTCGGTTGGGTAGTTGGGCCCCTGGTATGAGGTCAATCTGGTGTTCAATTCCTCGAATTGGTGGCAGTCCGTGGGGGAGTTCTTCGGGAAAGACGTCTTGAAAGCATTCTTCTAGCTTTTTGATTTCTTCCGGAATGTACACGTCTTCCTTATCTATTGACAACAAATCCTTAAAGACCATCAATAAGACATGACAAGAGGAGTCTCTAAGGGACCTCCTCACACTACCAACATTAATCAAGAGATTTGTTTTATGATCTGGATCCTTAGTCATATTAGATTGCAATTCATTCACTTGTGCGGGTGTTAAAGGCCTAAGACACATACGTTTCTTATCATGAATGAAATGATATTGATTGGTGTGACCGCAGTGGGATGTTTTCTTGTCAAATTGCCAAGGCCGACCCAACAGAAGGTGGCTGGCTTGCATTGGCACTACATCACATAGGACTTGGTCCTTGTAAAGTCCCACATTAAATGCAACCGAAACTTGTTCGGAGACATCAATCATTGATTTATTATTTAACCATTTAAGCCTATAGGGTTTTGGGTGGGGTGTAGTTGTGAGAGAGAGTTTCTTGACCATATAGGAGCTCGCGACATTGGTACATGAGCCCCCATCTATGATCAAGCCGCACACCTTCCCGTTTACCATGCAACGAGTATGGAATGTCTCGTTGATTGGACTCCTCTAATGTTGGGCTGGCACTGAGAACTCGTCTGATCATAAGGAGCTCTCCGATCTCGGGTTCGGCTATGGTCTCTTCCACCTCGGCTTCTTCGGACAGAACTGGCTGGTCGTCGGCCTCATCTTGGGATTCATAATCCCCGGTTGCTGTGAGTGTCATATTCCGCTGATTGGGGCAGTCTCGAGCATAGTGACCACGTCCTCGGCATTTAAAACACTCAATGTCTCGCGTCCTAGCATCGGTGGGCTGCGGGCGAGACTCGGGTCGCGGGCTGAGGTTGTTCTCGCGGGGCTTGAACCGAGATTCGATGTGAGCAACTTTTGGTTTATCAGCCATGCGGCTATTCCCTTGGGAGGATGAGGTATTCGGAGTCCAGCTTGGCAATCCTTGACCTCTGGTCCGAGGTCCCAACGTGCTCTTCCCTTTGATTTGTTGCTCGACTTGGACGGCTAGATGTAGCATTTCTTCGAAGCCGTTATATGTTTGGCGTTCGACTTTCCGAGTGATCCTCTCATTCATCCCATCAAGGAACTGAGCCATTAACGCTTCCTCAGTTTTTTCAAGTTGCAGTCGATTCCTTAAGTGCTCAAATTCTTCAAAATATTCTTCAACACCCTTTGTGCCTTGAGTGAGCCTCCTAAATCGCCTTTGCAGGTCGCGGCTGTAGTATTGAGGGATGTAACGCCTCCTCATAAGAGCTTTCATCGCGGCCCAAGTAGCTATAGGCCGCTCATAGTTTCTCCTCCGATCGTCTACATCCTGATCCCACCAAGTGAGGGCGTGGTCGGTAAGTTGAGCCGCGGTGAAGGTCACTTGCCGCTGTTCGGGGTAAGTATAGCAGGAGAAAACGTTGTCCATACGAAATTCCCACTGGAGGTAGGCCTTTGGATCGACCTTGCCCGCGAATGTAGGCACGGACAGCTTGTAAGAAGGTCCAACTTGATTTGGACCCATAGGCCAAGGGTCATCACGCCGAGGGTTTCTTCGCCTCGGGAAATCTGGGTCTTCCTCAGTAGAGTAATCTTCGACCTGCCCTTGGTCGGGTGGTTGGCCAGGAGGGAAAGGGACTCGTGGTTCGCGTTGCGGGAGTACCCGAGAGGCGACGGACCGAGTGATTTCGAGCCGATTGAGGCGCTCTACGATCTGGCCCAGCTGGGTCTGAATCTGCAGTAAGATGGTCC
>JAKUCM010001762.1:0-51946 GCA_023374145.1 Lepidium sativum
AGCTCCTTTTAATAAATGTCAATAACCCATCTGCATATATATATATATATATATATATTAAATTTTGAGAATCTATGCATAATATTTAAAAAAGAACTCACCATGATGACTTGATAAATACTTTTAAAATGATAAAGAAATATGACAAAATAAGAAAAGCAGAGAAAGAAAATAAGTGATAAGTGAACTCCAACTACAAAAAGACAATGTGGTATGATCTTTCTTAGTCTATTCCAGGAAACTCCCTCGAACCCTCTCTTTATCTCCAAAACTCACCACTATATATTACCATTTTCCTCTTCACTCTTCTTCTCACTTCCACACACATAACATCACTTAGAGTAAACATCATGGCAACTAACCAAGAAGCTTTAGTTATGGATTTCATAAGCCAACACCTTCTCACAGACTTTGCTTCCATGGAAACCAGTTGTATCCTTCAGAAAACTGCAGACCCATCTCCTTTTACCAATCACTTTCACTTAGAAACAAGCCCTAGAATCATCAATAGCCAATCCCCTAAGCCGAACTCAACTCTTAACCGTCGTAAACCGCCCTTACCGAATCTTTCAGTCCCAAGAACGGTTTCAACAAAGGAGGAAGAGGAGAAGCACTACAGGGGAGTGAGGCGGAGGCCGTGGGGAAAATACGCAGCTGAGATCAGGGATCCAAACAAAAAAGGTTCTAGAATTTGGCTTGGGACTTACGACACGGCCATAGAAGCTGCAAGAGCTTATGACCAAGCCGCGTTTCAATTACGTGGAAGAAAAGCAATCTTGAATTTCCCTCTCGATGTTAGGGCTACGTCGAATACTTGTTTTGAGGAAGGAGTCGTCGGGTTAGGGAAACGTAAGCGAGTGAATATTCCTCCGCCGGAAGAAGAGAGGGAGGCGGTTAGGGTTAAGGTGGAGGAAGAAGAGCGTAATACGGCGGAGACGACAGAGGATGATAAGGTTGAAGCGGTACCTTTGACGCCGTCAAGTTGGATGGGGTTTTGGAACGTAGGAGCAGGAGATGGAATTTTCAGTATTCCTCCGTTATCTCCGACGTCTCCTAACTACTCCGTTGTCTCCGTCACTTGAACATCGGAAAAGTCAATGGACGATGGCATTTTCACTTGCGTCACTCTCATCATTTCTTTATTTTTTGTATAATATATATTGAGTAGCGGTAGTGTGCAAATATCATATTAACTAGTTTTAGTACCAATCATTTTGTTCATTTATTTTTTATTTTTGGAGGTTGAAAATCTAAATATTATTTTGTATTTGTTGAAGTTCTTATTAAATTTATTGATTGTATTAAAATTATTAATCATAAGTTTATTTTCAAGTCATATCTAAACTTCCCCATCTGCCAAATGGTCATAGGTTATAATATTGGATAAGAAAAATGAAATCTAGTAGTAAGAAAAACACAATAATTACTCAATTACATTATCTAAACGAAAAGCTAAATTTTCAAAATTCAATAGTAAAACAGACCAGCCAACAGATAATGGCGTCTAAGATTATCTACAAAGCAACCACAAAAGTATATAATCAATGTTATCTTCCATATCCAAATCAAAAAAAACAAATGTTACCTTATATATTATTATAAAATTAAAAGGGTTAATTATAATTAATATTAAATTAAAGTAGGAGTGTAATTGTCAACCAACAAAGCAAGAGGTACAGTTTGGTTTCCATATGTGGAGCCCCTATACGACATTAAGTAGAAACAAAGAAATATCAAGTTGCTTCAAATCATTTTCTAGCAAGTAGCTAGCAAGAGAACCCTACAAGTAAAGCAATTTTATGAATTTGTCTCTCTTCTTCAGGTTAAAACTATATATTCTACATAATATATTACCGTTCTAGTCGAATGTTAAAATGCAAGATTATGTTGATCTTTGTTAGAGTTTGGTGAGTAATTACTAGTGCCTGGTGAGTCACTCTTACTACAAAAAACAAATGCATTAATGACAAACAATTTTATGAAAATCAAATGATAGCTAAGAGTATGTAATGGTTTAACGTACTACCACTTTAGAGAGTCGCATAATCTGATTTGGAAAGAGTTTAAGTTAAAAATCGTAATTTATCGATCTAATTATTATTATTTAATTTTTAGTCAACAATTAAATCAATAAAATATAACTCATAGTCTAAACGCACATTCTAACATCTGTTTTAAATCTAGTAGATGTAATAGATAGGAATCAAATCCATTATATTAAAAAATTATTAGATCGTCTTAAGAAAAACTCATCTCAAATTATTGAAAAAAAGAAGAAAAAAAACATCTTGTTAGCAAACTAACATAGGATTTGAAGCGTGGGTAGCTCAAGGAATTGAACTCCAAAAGAATGAAATGGATGTTAGTGAAATTAGTCAGCATCAGGGACAAGATTAAGTTGGCACAACTTGGAAGGGTCCTGACAAAATATCTTAAGTTGTCTCCAATAAATGTGAGAGATTTTTGTGAGATTTTTGTGACACCTCATCCATGGCTGCCAAACACATGTTTACGATTCCTTTCTTTATATACCCAAAATATGATCATAACTTTTCTTCAAACATCACTTGCAAATTTTTCTTACTCCTGTCTTGTCTCTACAAGAAAAAAAACTAAACAATGGAGACTTTTGAGGAAAGCTCTAATTTAGAGGTTATGCAGAAACATATGTTTGAAGACTTGGTGATTCCTGATGGTTTTATTGAAGATTTTGTCTTTGATGATGCTGCTTTTGTTTCAGGGCTCTGGTCTCTAGAATCCTTAGACCTAGTTCCTAAACTGGAAACTAGTTCACCTGTTCTTGACCCAGATTCCTATGTCCAAGAGTTTCTGCAAATGGAAGCAGAATCATCATCATCATCATCAACAACAATATCATCTGAGGTTGAGATTGTCTCAAACCGGAAAAAAACAAAGAGGTTCGAAGAGACGAGACATTACAGAGGCGTGCGAAGGAGGCCGTGGGGAAAATTTGCAGCAGAGATTCGTGATCCGGCAAAGAAAGGATCCAGAATCTGGTTAGGCACTTTTGAGAGAGATATTGATGCTGCAAGAGCTTATGATTATGCAGCTTTTAAGCTCAGGGGAAGAAAAGCTGTTCTCAACTTTCCTATGGATGCCGGAAAGTGTGATGCTCCGGTCAATTCATGCCGGAAGAGAAGGAGAAGCGATGTACAGGAGCCTCAAGGAACGAGTACGAGCAACTCATCATCGTCATCAAACTAATGGGACTAGTAATGTTTAATTAGTATATATAGGAAAAAATAATCTAAGTATGTGCTGCACTATGTACAGAGCCAAGAAAATGTTAGACTAGTGTACTGAAGAAACTCTTGCAAAAATATGTACTAAAAAGTTCATCTAACAATGGAGCTTCTGTGTTTTCTCATGTCTTGAAGAGCTTAAGGTTCTAGAAACAAAGTTCTTGTTCGAAAATGGTTTCAAGATTCGAGATTTCAGAAATTATGCTTCTTGGGAAAGCAAATGAACTTAAACCCAATGACTATTCTAAGTCCACCGACTATTCTATTTCTTTATTTAGTTTCTTGGCATAAGCCTAGAAGGAGAAACTATAACCCAATGACAAAGTCACTATGTTCTCACGAAACTCATTCCGTACAGCAGCTTTAGTATTAGATATCACAGAGATGTTGATTATCTCACATGTCCAGAAAGCATGAATCTATGAACTGAGTAAATGAACAAGTTTCAGGAGGGACCAGGTTTAAAGAGTGTAGCAGCCAGAGTTTTGTCTCATGGTTGGGTACAAGTCAGCAGACATTGTTTAAATATGACAAGAAATTTGATGGACCACACGCAACAGCTAAAGCGAGAGAGATGCACAAGTTGCAAAGAGAGCGAGAGAAAAGATATGTATTTACATCTCAATCCCATCGTTGAGATGGCTGTTGGATATTATTATACCTATGATTAAACCAAATAATTCTTATAACCAACCATATATGTAATGATTGTTGCTAAAGATATAGATATAACATTTATGGCTAGTATACCTTTGAAACAGAATATGAATATGAGCTCACCTGGTTCTTAGATTGAAGAGATCTTCATGTCATCAATCTTTTCTTGAGTCTCCATGTCGATCACGTTCTTGCAATGCTCCACCACGAGTCAAAAAACTCAGGTTGATTCGTTGATGCAAGGAGTCTAGCCCACATCCTATCCGTTAACTTCACCGTATTGGTCACTTCACTCACCCGCTGCAGAAGTACAACGTGTCACGCAATTTAAAAATCATGATGTTAACTTTAACCACAAAGGTTTAAAATCCCTGAAAATAAGTTAGTCTAAGAATGATTACAGAATTGGGATGTAAGCATGTCTGCTGTTAACTGGTCCCACAGTGAAACCAGAGTACCCAGCCATTGCTCCATGAACTGCACCTTGGGAGAGTGCAGTAGACGTTGTCAGAAGCGTTACTCGGTATTGCTTTTATCATATACGTCGCGTCTGTTCAAAAGATATTAGTATGGCTCAGTTTCAAGACTAACTAAACTACCTAAAGATCATGGAAACCAAGAAAAAATGGGCTTTGTTAGTGTTAGCGACCTGATTAATTCCTCTATCTTGATTGTTATCAACAATCTTTGCTGTATCATGTCCTCTAGAAGTTTGAAGAAAAGTGCCACCACGTTTATGAATATCGTTTAACTTCATCTGATCTGAAGCACACCTGTGAAGCCAAAATATTAAGGATTTCAGTTGTGAAAATTTCTTGACCAAAGTTTAAGACTTTAAGAATAAAATCATACTCTTTCTCGAGGGCCTGCTCGTCTAAAGTGCACTCCTCGCTACTTCCCTTCTGGACTACAATCTGAATATGAAGGTTCTTGAGCAAGCAAAGAGTGAACAAAAACAGAAGCTTAAGCAGAAATCATCCGGCTTACATTCTAGGCAACCAGATCTTCAGAACTGACAAAAGTTCGCCTGCAGAAACAGCATTAACAATGTTATTACATATTGACAACCCTCAAAGTCATTATATCCTTACTTTGAACTAAACTTACTTAACAATGGCATATGCTTGACTTTCTTTCAATGGATTTGGGTAAGACTGTAAGTAATATACAAAATACAAATTAGGGAACAAGCAAAATCATATTGTGCACCATACAACTAATTCAACTGTAAACTAAATCGCCAATTTTCTTTCATTCCAAGTTGTATAATCTACAAGACAGAAAAAAAAAAGAGGGATTCAAATACCTGTAGATCAGGGAGAATTTTGGTCAAGTGAGGAACGTCTTCGAGCAGAAACCCATCTTCTTCCTCTGATCCCAATTTATCGGGGCACTGAGCTCTGATGAAGCGGTTCTGGTGGGAGATCCGTAGAAAAACTGAAACTTTCTTCCATTTCAAAGCAAGAAGCGGGAAATCTCGACGATGCAGGACATTCGAAGAAGGGATAGACAAGGAATGATTGGGTTTTGTTGACCAAGAAACGAAATTGAAGTTTCCATTTGTACGGAGAACAAATCCGCAATGTGAGGAAAGGGTCAATGACTTAGATGTAGTTTCTAATTAGAGTTTTTTAGTAATATTTTATTATTATATTAGAGAAAAAGTTCGTTAAAAAATGTATTATTGGTTTGAATTTTTAAGAGAGATTAATGGTAATTTCTTAAATGAGTTTTCTAAAAATATTTTTTTTTATTTGGTTTAAAAATAAATATAATTTTAGATAAGATAATTATTAATGCAAATTAAAATTTGTAAAACATATTCTTAGTTACAATAAATAATATAAAGCACAACAATTTAGTCTAAATTGGTGGAAAATTTAGTCCATATATACTCGACCAAATCGTTTTTCAATTGTTCATGGATACTTCGATCACGAATCTGAGTTCTACTGGCCATCATATCGACGAGATTTGAAGGCATATTAGTAGAATAGGTGAAATCGACCGTTTTACGTCCAGAAGATTCCGCCTATATGAATTCGTTGACGTCTAATAGAGTATACATATGTCGTTTGTTTTCCACTATCATATTATGGAGTATAATACATGCTCGCATGATTTTTCCGATTTTTGCCTTCTCCCAAAAAAAAAGCTGGATTTTTAATAATGGCAAACCGAGCTTGTAAAACTCCAAAAGCACGCTCGACATCTTTACGACAAGCTTCTTGATGGGTGGCAGTGAAATAGATTGGATAAATGAAGCTCATTTTGGATAAATTTCGTTAGTGAGATAGTAACCCAAACGATATTCGTTCCCATTGACTACATATCTCACTTTTGGTGCTCAACCTTGTAATATGTCATCAAAAACTGGAGAGCGATCAAGAATATTGATATCATTTAAAGTTCCCGGAGGACCAGAAAAAGCGTGCCATATCCAAAGATCTTGAGAAGCAACTACCTCTAAAACTATGGTTGGTTTACCAGAACCACGAGAATATTGCCCTTTCCAAGCGGTGGGGCAATTCTTCCACTCCCAATGCATACAATCGATGCTTCCCATCATGCCGGGAAATCCTCTAATCTCTCCAATAACGAGTAGCCTTTGAAGATCTTCAGCGGTGGGTTTTCTCAGGTACTCATCTCCAAAGCAAAAAATGATTTTGTCAACAAAATGTTCCATGCACTTCAAGGAAGTGGTTTCACCAATCCGAAGATATTCGTCAACTATATCAGCCGCACACCCATATGCGAGGATATGAATTGCTGCAGTACATTTTTGTATTCCAGAGAAACCGTACCTTCCGGTTGCATCTCGTCATTGTTGAAAGAAAGTAATTTCAGTTGATAGTCGATCAACAATACGAATGAATAATTGCTTATTCATTCGAAAGCGACGTCGGAACATATTATGCGGGAAAGTTGTATTTTCAGCAAAATATTCGTTCCATAACTTGATGTGTCCTTCTTCACGGTGTCTTTCAATATGGATTATTTTTTTTCTCGGTTTTGGAGCTGCTATAGGATCATTGTAAGAGTACAATGAAGTATCCAATTCTTCGTAGAAAATATTATTGAATTCGTCATTCAACGCTTATGCTAACTCATCACGGGAAGACGAAGTCATAAGAGGTTTTTTCTACTAAAAGGTTTTGGTTTGTGATAATTTGTAAGAAGAGAAGATTTTTGGTAAGAAGTTAGAAGAGGAAAGATGATATTTAGAATGAATAACGTGTGTGATTATATTTATAGAAGAGAAGGTTGTTTTTTGGTAAGAAGTGAGAGGAAGAATGTTGATATATCGCATAAATAATGTGTAAACATATTTATAGAAGAAGTGTGATGATATTTGGCATGAATATGTGTGATCATATTTATAGAAGAGAAATTGAATGTTGTTTACAAACACATCGTATCATTCTGACCATAAACGAACAAAACATTGACAAACATGATTGATTAGAGAAACACATTGTTGCAGACCCGTGACAAACATTGACCAACAGAACATTGAAAAACACATTGTTGCAGACCCGTGACAAACATTGACCAACAAAACATTGACAAACACATTGCTACAGACCCGTGAGACTTCTTTGTCCTATAAAACAAAGAGATATTATCTGACTAGTTTACAATTATCAAACAAAGAGAAAAGAAACAGAAGATGATGTACCGATCTTGCTGTCTTCTAGTTTACGCAGAGTTGCTATGTGTCCTTCATCTAAATCTCAAACCTGAAAGAAAGAAACAAACATGAATGTAATCTCGAACCTGAAAGAAACAAACAAACATTGAGTCCAAAATGTAGAAAATACTATTTTTTATAGAACAATACATTCATACAGATTCACAAAACTATGATAAACAAAAACAGAAACAGAGAAACTAAAAGCAAAAACAAATCGAAAACAAACACACACTAAAAACAAACTTCACATATTCAAACATATGAGATTTAAAGCAAAATCTGTTTGATTAGCTTCAGCTTAAGCTCTTCTTCAATTTCAGATAAGGGCTCTGTTTTAGCTAGAATACACTTAAGCAGTTTCTTGTTTGTTAGTTTATCAATCAAAGCATGTTCTTGTTGCTTCAAGGTAAAGTCCTTTTGCCTTACATCCCATAAGGTCTAAATCATTTCCAATGATTTATTACCATTTTCAGCAGTCCTCTTTCCTTTATTCTTCGCAGCCTTGACACCTTGTGGACGAGATTCAGCAGCCTGAGACTCTACTTCATCTAGGGAAGCTTCAGAGGAATAAAAATTGGCGGATCCAGTCTTTCTTCTTTTATTCTTCTCTGTTTCCTTTGTAGTATGCAGAGCACACCACTTCTGGTCATGTCTTAATGCTCTCCAAGTGTGCTCCATGGTGAACTTCTTCTTGTAGTCATTCTCAAAAATCTGATGTGCCAACTTGATGAGATCATCATCATTCATTCCACTTGCCATTTGAGTTGTTGCAGCTTGGTGAGAACCCGCAAACTTACATGTCATCTCATTTATCTTGTTCCATCTCATTTTGCATTGCCCTAACATTCTCGGTTTCATAGGATCATCATTCGGACTTGCAGCAAAATACTGAGCAATCCGCAGCCAGAAAGCTTATCCTCTTTGTTCATTCCCTACAATGATATCTTTGCTTGTGTTTAACCAAGCACATATCAAGATCAAGTCTTCACCGACTGTCCAAGAAATTATCTTGCTTGTTGTACGGGTTTTACCTTCAGATTCACCAAGTACAGAACTTGGTGATGGTGTCTCATACCTACTTGGCTGAAGGAATGGGGAACTTTGTTGACTACTTAAAAGATCCATGAAGCTAGCCGAGTTAGAATAAGGATTCATTTAGGACAGGTTCTTTTCAGAGTTGTTTTAAGGAGACTAGGTTGAGAGTTCATTTTATAAGCCCAAAGATTAGGTTTGAGTTAATACAAAAAGCAATTGTGGTTAGCATTTAATGACAGATTTATCAAACATTTAACAGACACAAAAATGCAGATATGGTTCTTATCATGCATTCATCACACACAAACAGAATTTAAACTCATAACTATGAACCTAGACACAACATTTAAACTCATAATAACTATCAACTTAAACTCAACATTTATAGTCTGAACCAGAATCAGAACAAGTTGCATATCACAATTAAGACAGGGTCATATCAACTCATTACGTTTAAACCAGAACCATATCAACTCTTCAACATTAAAAAACAAAAAATTCATTAACAAGTCAAAGACATGACCATATCAACATAGACCCTTGTTAACACAGAAAGCCGACATTAACACAGAACCACATTAACACAGTAAGACAGAACCATATCAACTACTTTTTGAAAAACTAGAACCATAACATCTAATCATGTTTAAACCAGAACCATATCATGAACAAGTCAAAGACAAAAGCTAACTTGTTGTAATAAACTCTCCATATTTGCTGCAAACTCTTCTCATTGATGTAATTCATTCCCCTTTGATCACCGCACCTCACAAAATAAAACAGAGAAGATATTAAATTCATAACTTTCAAACATAACACTTACAACATTTTAACCTTTTAATAGAAGATTATGATGGTTTTGCAAACATATAACTCAAATTATAATAGAATCTGACCTATTAAAACCAGAGCCATATCAACTCATCATCGTTAAACCAGAACCATATCAACTCATCAACATTAAACCAGAACCATTTCATTACCAAATCAAAGACAAAAGCTAACTCTAATTTATCAAATTACCTAAACCCTAATTTCTAGATCCGAAAATCATGGCAAACAATCAGTAATTGACACCTAAATGCTTCTAATTACTATAATAAGAGAGTAAACAACGAGTCAACATTTTTCCCTAAATCACCGAAACCCTAATTTATCAAATCTCAGAAACCCTAATTCCTAATTTCAATATCAAATCGATTCAAGCAAACAAATACTAATACTAACCTCACAAGTACTTGATTCTACGTCCAATGACTCCGATTTTGAGTCCCATAACCATAACTTCGATCGCGAAGTTGAATCGATTCATTGACGCCTGTGACTAGAATGCGACGGAGCAAGCGGCATGCAATGGAGATGAATTTGACGTCTCAGTACCTTTCTCCGGTCACACCGGGCGAACAACCTTTCGGCGATATCGCCATGTCTGTGATTTTTGCGAAAGAGACGAGAGAGAGAGACGCGATTGAGAGAGAGACGAGAGAGAGAGACGCGATTGAGAGAGAGACGAGAGCGAAAGATATTTCAAATGCCACGTCAAGGTTTCTAAAGCGAGAAATGTTTCTTAATTAAGAAACGTTTCTCCCTTTTTTTCTTTTTTTCATTTTTTCATTTTTGGGCCTAAGAAACCTGATAAAACCGGCCGATAATGATGGTCTTAGATTACTCTCATTCGAATAAAATGTGTCTCAGGTACTCTCATAAAAAATACAATTAAAAGAAAGAATTATTTAAATCGGTTTTAAAAGAATAGGTAGTTACAACTGTCCTAATAAAAACTTCTAATTTACATGATCTAACTCAGATCAAATCCACCAAACAAAAAATTCCGGATCTTACAATCTCTATATTAATGAACCAAAATCAAACTGGATCGAGTAAATCTAATCAAAAATCGATTGCAATACCATTTACTCTAGTCCTAACTCATCAATTTTTATCGGGTTTCAACGTTTCAAGACCCCAAAATATTTCACTTTTCCTTTTCACCACCACATAAAACAGTAGAGACGACCCGGACGACGAAGCCAATAATCTCTTCACGGTTCCTATTCTTCATCGTTAATAGCATAAATCTGCCAAACAGTTCGGCTAAAGTAAGCAATCCATCTATCTCACACCTCACACTCTCTCTCTTCTACAGACTAGTGCTCAATCGCTATCTCACATTCTTTTCTCTTTGATATTTCTTTTCCTTGTGATGAGTCCCTTGTTGTAATATAATTCTTAAAATTCGATTGAAAGAACAAACCGATGTCATTCGGTTTAATTGATTAATTTGAACTTATACCAATAATTAACCCGGTTTGATTAAATAGAAGAAAATACATTTGAGATACAAATGCCTTATCGTATAAATATATGATGAAGGATACGTTAGAAGGGAACGAAGATCGGAAAAATCGATAGAATAGAATAACAAGAAGAAACATGATCTTCTTGAATAAGATCTTCTAGCTGGAGCTCGATATAATCTTCGGCGATTCACCTTGAAGATTTGGATACACAAGTCTTCAAGAACAGAGACGAACTCTTTCTGAGTTTTTCTTTTGGTATAATCTTGTATCGAGATCAGAGGACAAATTGTTAAATTTCAGAAGCATTGAGCTTCAACTCTGTGAAGAAATCGACATCAACTTCCATTGTCTTCAACCTCAAGAACAAACAATCTTTAACAATTTGTGTCAAAATCGAAGACAAAAAGTATGATGGCGAGAAATGGATACATTCCGGATTTATTAAGACTACAACCACTTACCGTAGCTAATTACCGGAGGTGGTCCAAAGAATTAATGTTCTTCTTCCAAGAAATAGGATTAGATTATGTTCTATTTGAAGATTATGAATCTTCAGGCCCAAAAGCTTCTAAATATCTCGAAGATTTCGATTCTTCGAAAACCTCAGGCGAGGAAAAATCCAAGGAGGATTCGAACGATTCTCTGTCACAGAAGGTTTCAAGCACCGATATGACGAGTGATACTACGAGTTTTAACCCTATATCCTACTGCAAGTGCACAGCAAACGTAATAGTATTTAGGGATCGATTCCACGAAGACCAATTGCCACACTAACGATTTGATTATTTAACTAGAGCTAAGCCGATGGGTGCTTTGAGTGCATTCGAGTGTAACTAGGAAATTTAATGTAAACAATATCTGAAGTATCAAGTCTAGGGGATTCATAACGAAATCAAGGGTAGGATGAGGAACCTATTCAGGCAAGATCAGTTCCGTTCTCGACTAAGAAATAACAATTGACTAACCTACTCTCGCAGAGATAATCACTATATCTAGATCCTAGATATCCTAACTCTCGGTTGTTCTGGGATTCTAACTATGCAGTATTAACGGTTCCTAAGTGTCCACAACCCAACGTAGCATTAACTCTCGTTGGTAGTGAAGGTGTTACTTACCTAGAAAGGTTCTAGTTCTTATTAAACTTCTGGGATAATAAGTAACATGAGATCATAGATTAGTTAGCTACTCTAACCTAAGCATTAATCATGTTTCTAGGTTGAGATTCCATAATTGAGACCTATTTGTTCCTCATCCTGAATTCCTTTAAGATCCTAAGAATACCCTAAACTTGATTATGAACTACTCAGACATGGAAAAAGAGAACAAGCAAGCAATTGTAAGGAAATTCATTCAAAACTCAGAGTAGATGCAATAGAGGTTTAGGAATCTTCTCCAATGATGTAGAGATCTTAAACATTCTCCTCTTTGTTACAATAAGAGTCTGCTCCTTTTCTCTCTGTTCAAGCCTCCTTAAAACCTGTTTTTTAAACTAATATATAGAATAAAACCAAACTGGTACGAAATAAGGAAATTCCCTTTTCGCTTCGCAGAGTCGTGGATCGATCGATCCTCAGACTGCCCGATCGATCAACCTTCCTTCATTCAATTGTCAAGCTTCCATATCATGAAAAGGATCGTGCACAACTTCTCCTTATATGGCTCGATTGATCTCTGAGTGCTAGGTCGTGCAATGGATCATGCGCCTGACATAGACGAATGGGGGTCGAACGCGTCAGGCGTGAGGAGTCGATCATTGGATAGAGCACAGTTTTCCCTATCTAAAGTTGTGATTGATCGATCTTGGTGTTGCTCGATCGATCGTTCAGCTCATAGTAGAAAAATTCAAAGTCAAGCTCCACTCTTGCTCAGCATGTGGAATCCAAAGTATCCTTGCGTTTTGTACCTGAAAAGACTCTAAAAACACGACAAAGACTAAAGAAAACATATGAATTAGTAAGCTATAAGTCGGTATAAATGAAGTATATCAATTTCCCCAGACTTGGCTTTTTGCTTGTCCTCAAGCAAATACACTAGGATCTAACAGGAAGATACAAACTCAAGAACTCATTCATCATAGGAATTTAACATCTCAGAACCTGAGCAAAGAACACTTGATTCATTCGACGAGAGAGAGACCACCTTATACTTCCCCAAGACTTAATAACTAGTCCATCCTAACTCCAAAATTAGACCCAAAAGTTATAGATCACGACACCAACCTCTTATGAGTCTAAGTGCGGCCTTATCCATAGAATATCGTTCAAAGAAACATGGACTCATTCCCAACACTAAGTACCCACCATGTTGTGGTTCTTTTCCTCTTATTCTTTTCTTTTCAAACCGATTTCTCCCTACTTTTCTAGGGGATCATTGTATTTTCTTTTCTACGGCAGTTTTTTCTTTTTCAATTTCAAAGGTGTGTAATGCGAGTAGCTTCATTGGAGTGTCTCTCAGTAAGCAAGTTAGTAAGGTGAAAAAGATTATGTCCTTGGATGTGTCCTTGGAACTGTCTAGTTTACCTTAAAAACAAGCAGCGTCATTGAGAAACTTTTACCCTATGCTTACTTTGATTGTTGAAATTTAAAGTGCAAGAAGCTTTGAGAAAAGGAAAACAAACTTTTCGGGAAGGTTCTCAGAGTGAGATTGATAGTCTGATATAATGTATACCAACCCTCTAGACAAGGAAATTAAATCATGATACCGGATTTTTGAAACAATCGAGAGGAAGTGGTTTTAAAACGAACAGCTGATGAATCTCTGGGTTTTCTAATAGTCAACAATGCTCATCAGAAATTAGACAAATGGTAGCTTAAACTCCTATGAAATGTACCATTCCTCAGAAATCATAGTCCCTGAACCGACAAAAGCTTATCTAAAATAATGTTAGACTCAAAAGCAAAACAAAAGAGAGAAACTTCATTAGCAAACAAACGGTTCTCCCCCAGACTTACTTCACACCGTCTCGGTGTAAATATTGGTGAGGGGAAGAATGAAATGAAGCAAAAGAAGTCATTGAAAATTGTTCTGGGTTTTTGAAAACGTACCTGGAGGTAGGAATCGATCGAGCACCCTTAGATCAATCGATCTATGAAGATCTAGGGATGGAACGAGCTAAGTTTGGTCAACAGATCGTGCGCAAGTAGAAGATCGATCTGGCATAATGTCACGGTCGATCGATGGATCGTGCGCAAACACAACTGGGTTGTCGAGCGATCGAGCTGAGTCCTTTGGTCGATCGGCGGATCATGCGGCTTTCCTCATCCCCTACTGCACGATCGATCTTCGTGTGGATCGATCGGGCCATACTCTCGTACCAGGTGTCCTAAAAACAAAAGACAACTTTGACTTAAAACCAACAAAAAAATAAAGCAAAAATTAACCTATCGGTGGGTTGCCTCCCACTCAGCGCTTGTTTAAAGTCAATAGCTTGACTAAGAAGGACGCTATGTGGTAGTTATATCAGTCAAAAAGATGAAATCTTCATTGACTTTGTCGGGGGAACCAAAATAAGGTTTAAGGCACTGTCCATTTACTACAAATTCTTCTTCATGTTTATTGAGCAGAACCACAGCTCTATACAGTTTGACTTCCTTGATAGTGAAAGGACCGGACCACCTTGACCTAAGATGTCCAGGAAAAACTTTTAAACGGGATTTAAACAAAAGAACTTTATCATTAGGAGCGAAACTCCTGTTAAGGATACGTTTATCATGGGCAGATTTGATGTCATAGTTGAGGTGCTTGATAGTCCAATTAGCCTTGTATTCGAGCTCGACTGGAAGATGACAGGATTTACCATACAGCAGATGGAATGGAGGTGTTCCTAATGGTGTCTTGAAAGTGGTTCCATAGGCCCAAAAAGCATCATCTAGCTTAGTCGACCAATCTTTCCTTGTTATACAAACAGAGTTGCAGAATGCTTTTGATATCTCGATTAGAAACTTCAACCTGACCGCTTGTTTGAGGGTGGTATGGTGTAGCAATCTTGTGGCGAACTCCTTACTTATTCAGCAGATTATTAAACATTTGGTTAATAAAATGAGAACTACCATCACTGATCACAATCCTCGGAATACCAAACCTAGGAAATATGATATGGTTGAACATCTTGACAACCACTTTGGCATCATTGGTCGGACTAGCTATTGTTTCAACCCACTTAGATACATAATCCACAGCAACAAGTATGTATTGGTTCCCAAAAGAGATGGGGAAGGGTCTCATAAAATCGATTCCCCAGACATCAAACACCTCAACCTCGAGAATGAAGCTTTGTGGCATCTCATTTCTTCTACTTAGGTTACCTTGTCCCTGACAAGAGTCACATTTTGAAACAAATGAGTATGTGTCACAAAACAACGTGGGCCACCAGAACCCTGATTGAAGAACCTTCGCGACAGTCTTAAAAGCGGTAAAGTGTCTTTGATCTCAAGATCAAACTCTTGCAGTAACAGCACCCAATGAAGCAGCCTAGGCTTAGCATATTTCTTGGAGATGAGATATTTAAGAGCAGCATGATCTGTGTGTACAATCACCTTAGAACCGACAAGATAAGATCTGAACTTCTCAAAGGCAAAAATGATAGCCAAAAATTCTTTTTCTGTATGTGCATACTTTCGTTGAGCATCATCGAGTGTTCGACTAGCATAGTTGATTACATGTAACTTCTTCTCCCTTTTCTGCCCCTAAACATCTCCAACTGCGTAATCACTCGCATCACACATAATCTCAAAAGGTAGTTCCGAATCCGATGGCTGAACTATCGGTGCACTAACTAAAGCTCCTTTCAAGGTCAGAAAGGCTTCATCGCACTCTTTGGTAAACTCAAACTTAACGTCCTTGCATAGTAATTGAGTGAGTGGTCTGGCTATCTTCGAAAAATCCTTAATAAACCTCCTGTAGAAACCGGCATGACCGAGAAAACTTCTGATTTCCTTGACTATAGTTGGTGATTTCAAGCTTGTCATCACTTCAATCTTTGCCTTGTCAACCTCGATTCCTTTCCCTGATATTTCGTGACTGAGTACAATTCCTTTTGTAACCATAAAATGACAATTCTCCCAATTTAGCACTAGATGCTTGTCTTGACATTGTTGGAGAACCCTGTTAAGGTTAGAAAGACAACCAGAGAAAGAAGAACCATACTGAGAAAAGTCATCCACAAAAACTTCCATAATATCCTCAATCATATCAGTGAAAATCGACATCATGCATCTTTAAAAAGTGGTTGGAGCATTGCATAACCCAAATGGCATTCTGCGATATGCAAATGTACCATAAGGGCATGTGAAAGTCGTATTTTCCTAATCGTCTGGATGAATGGGGATCTGAAAGAAACCTGAATAACCATCTAAAAAGCAGTAGTAAGAATGGTTAGCCAATCTCTCAATCATTTGATCCATGAAGGGCATAGGGAAGTGGTCCTTCTTAGTAGAGAAATTTAAAGTCATGAAATCAGTACACATCCTATGACCCGTGATAGTTCTGGTAGGTATCAATTCGTTATTCTCGTTCTTGACTACAGTAATTCCCCCTTTCTTAGGTACGACATGGACATGACTAACCCAATTACTATCAGATATAGGAAATATGATCCATGCTTCTAACAATTTCATTATTTCTTTCTTGACAACTTCTTTCAGATTTGGATTCAACTTTCTTTGGTTCTCTATAGAACTCTTAGACTCATCGATCAGACATATCCTATGCATGCATAACTCGGGTGAAATACTAGGGATATCATCTAATGAATAACCTATAGCCCTACAGTACTTTCAAAGTTCTCTAATAAGCGTCTCCACTTCAGAACCATTCAACTTAGCATTAACGATTACAGGATAGGTAGAATTAGGACCGAGAAATACATACCTTAGTCCTGCTGGGAGAGTTTAAAGCTCGACTTTGGGAGCCTTTAGCTCACTCCAAGGGTCTGTCAAAGCTGAAGGTATAGATGGTTTTGGAGGGTCCAAAATTGCATAGGCTATCATCTCCTCAATCTGCTTGCATGAATCCAACATTCTGGTATAACTTGATGCTTCGTCGTTTGCAAACCCACAATCCGACTCTATTCACTTAAGCGAAAGCTCAAGAAGGTCCTCAACGTACATCTCTTCATTTAATTCTTTTGCAATCTCTTCAGAAGTGTCGAGAGAGAAGGTCATGCCATTTAACATTGGTTTCTTCAGGATCCTTCCATCTCAAATCTCATCTTTATATCCCCTAGCTGTAGATCTATTCTTCCATTCCTGACATCAATCATAGCACCTACTGTTCGGAGAAAAGGTTGACCTAAGATGAGAGGGTCTTTAGGTTCCTCGTCCAGCTTCAGCACCACAAAATCAGTTGGTACTAATGTATTCCCAACTTCAACATCAAGATCCTCGAGAATACCCACTGGATACTTCACTGAACGATCTGCAAAGATAAGAGAGATCTTGGTTTGCTTGAAGTTCGAGAATCATAACCTCAATGCTACAGAATATGGCATTAGGTTTACACTTGATCCTAGATCACACAACGAATACTCAAAAGTCACAAAACCTATCCGAACTGAAAGTACAAATCGTCCAGGATCTTCTTCTTTCTTAGTAAAGCGATTTTGAAGTCTAGAACTGCAATCATTCGTGATCATCATCACTCTATCTTCTCCTATGAACTTGTTTGTCACTAGGCTTTTGACATAGCTCTGAAGTGAAGGTATCATCTGCAAGGCATCAACATAAGGTAATCGAATAGACAGATCTGATAATAACTCCTTACATTTGGCGTTCTCTAAATCCTTTTTGGACTTCTTCGGTGGGATGGGGTATGGTGGTACCGGAGCGTATGATCTCTCAGATACTACTGACGGCTCTGGTATCGGCATAGGCGTGGCCGTTTCCTCACAAACCTCTTCGGCTCTATCATCCTCAACATCGATGACTACTCTCTCTTGTCTTGGTTTTTGGAGGTTTGCTTCAAGTTCCCTACTACTTCTCAACATAACAGCATCACAAGCTTGATGATCATCATTCGCAGCTAGAAGGGAGGTCGTGTTCTCCACTTTAGACATAACATAATCAATCCTGGAACTCAACTCTGAGTACATAACTCCCATCTCATTATTGATTTCAGATGTAGTCCTAGATTGACCCTGAATGACCTGCTCCAATAAAGCTTTAATCTCATCATTAGATGAAGGAGTGGGACTTGTTGTAGCCTTTTGCTCGGTGTAAAGTACTTCCGATTGACGGCCCTGAAGGATTGATTTCTTCTGTGATGGGTAAAGTTTAACAGATTTCCTCCTAAACTCACTTGAAGCTATGAACTGATCTAGCTTCTCACCTATCCCTGCGATTTTTTCCATCTCAGGTGAATATTCTTCGTGATCACGTAAATTTCATGTACTCACAGCCAGGAATACTCTAAAGTATCAAGTCTAGGGGATTCATAAGGAAATCAAGGGTATGATAAGGAATCTATTCAAGCAAGATCAGTTCCGTTCTCGACTAAGAAATAACAATTGACTAACCCACTCTCGCAGTGATAATCACTAAGCCTAGATCCTAGAGATCCTAAATCTCGTTGGCTCTGGGATTTTAACCATGCAGTATTAACGGTTCCTAAGTGTCCACAACCCAACCTAGCATCAACTCTCATTGGTAGTGAAGGTGTTGCTTACCTAGAAAGGTTCTGGTTCTTATTAAACTTCTGGTATAATATGTAACCTGAGATCATAGATTAGTTAGCTACTCTAACCTAAGCATTAACCATGTTTCTAGGTTGAGATTCCATAATAGAGACCTATTTGTTCCTCATCCTTAATTCCTTTAAGATCCTTCGAATACCCTAAACTTGATTATGAACTACTCAGACATGGAAAAAGAGAACAAGCAAGCAATTGTAAGGAAATTCATTCAAAACTCAGAGTAGATGCAATAGAGGTTTAGGAATCTTCTCCAATGATGTAGAGATCTTAAACATTCTCCTCTTGGTTACAATAAGAGTCTGCTCCTTTTCTCTCTGTTCAAGCCTCCTTAAAACCTGTTTTTTAAACTAATATATAGAATAAAACCAAACTGGTACGAAATAAGGAAATTCCCTTTTCGCTTCGCAGAGTCGTGGATCGATCGATCCTCAGACTGCCCGATCGATCAACCTTCCTTCATTCAATTGTCAAGCTTCCATATCATGAAAAGGATCGTGCACAACTTCTCCTTAAATGGCTCGATTGATCTCTGAGTGCTAGGTCGTGCAATGGATCATGCGCCTGACATAGACGAATGGGGGTCGAACGCGTCAGGCGTGAGGAGTCGATCATTGGATAGAGCACAGTTTTCCCTATCTAAAGTTGTGATTGATCGATCTTGGTGTTGCTCGATCGATCGTTCAGCTCATAGTAGAAAAATTCAAAGTCAAGCTCCACTCTTGCTCAGCATGTGGAATCCAAAGTATCCTTGCGTTTTGTACCTGAAAAGACTCTAAAAACACGACAAAGACTAAAGAAAACATATGAATTAGTAAGCTATAAGTCGGTATAAATGAAGTATATCAATTTCCCCAGACTTGGCTTTTTGCTTGTCCTCAAGCAAATACACCAGGATCTAACAGGAAGATACAAACTCAAGAACTCATTCATCATAGGAATTTAACATCTCAGAACCTGAGCAAAGAACACTTGATTCATTCGACGAGAGAGAGACCACCTTATACTTCCCCAAGACTTAATAACTAGTCCATCCTAACTCCAAAATTAGACCCAAAAGTTATAGATCACGACACCAACCTCTTATGAGTCTAAGTGCGGCCTTATCCATAGAATATCGTTCAAAGAAACATGGACTCATTCCCAACACTAAGTACCCACCATGTTGTGGTTCTTTTCCTCTTATTCTTTTCTTTTCAAACCGATTTCTCCCTACTTTTCTAGGGGATCATTGTATTTTCTTTTCTACGGCAGTTTTTTCTTTTTCAATTTCAAAGGTGTGTAATGCGAGTAGCTTCATTGGAGTGTCTCTCAGTAAGCAAGTTAGTAAGGTGAAAAAGATTATGTCCTTGGATGTGTCCTTGGAACTGTCTAGTTTACCTTAAAAACAAGCAGCGTCATTGAGAAACTTTTACCCTATGCTTACTTTGATTGTTGAAATTTAAAGTGCAAGAAGCTTTGAGAAAAGGAAAACAAACTTTTCGGGAAGGTTCTCAGAGTGAGATTGATAGTCTGATATAATGTATACCAACCCTCTAGACAAGGAAATTAAATCATGATACCGGATTTTTGAAACAATCGAGAGGAAATGGTTTTAAAACGAACAGCTGATGAATCTCTGGGTTTTCTAATAGTCAACAATGCTCATCAGAAATTAGACAAATGGTAGCTTAAACTCCTATGAAATGTACCATTCCTCAGAAATCATAGTCCCTGAACCGACAAAAGCTTATCTAAAATAATGTTAGACTCAAAAGCAAAACAAAAGAGAGAAACTTCATTAGCAAACAAACGGTTCTCCCCCAGACTTACTTCACACCGTCTCGGTGTAAATATTGGTGAGGGGAAGAATGAAATGAAGCAAAAGAAGTCATTGAAAATTGTTCTGGGTTTTTGAAAACGTACCTGGAGGTAGGAATCGATCGAGCACCCTTAGATCAATCGATCTATGAAGATCTAGGGATGGAACGAGCTAAGTTTGGTCAACAGATCGTGCGCAAGTAGAAGATCGATCTGGCATAATGTCACGGTCGATCGATGGATCGTGCGCAAACACAACTGGGTTGTCGAGCGATCGAGCTGAGTCCTTTGGTCGATCGGCGGATCATGCGGCTTTCCTCATCCCCTACTGCACGATCGATCTTCGTGTGGATCGATCGGGCCATACTCTCGTACCAGGTGTCCTAAAAACAAAAGACAACTTTGACTTAAAACCAACAAAAAAATAAAGCAAAAATTAACCTATCGGTGGGTTGCCTCCCACTCAGCGCTTGTTTAAAGTCTAACTCCATGAATCGTCTAGAACACCTAGGTCTTATATCAATGAAATCTGCTAAACCTACTAGCAAATGTGAAATCTGTGTTAAAGCAAAATACTCTAGAAAACCATTTGAAAATCATGTTGTCAAAAGCACGAGTCTTTTAGAACTAATTCACACGGATATAGCAGACTTCAAGAACACATCTAGTAGAGGTGGAAAGAAATATTATATAACATTTATTGATTATTTCTCCAAGTTTTCTCAGGTCTTTTTACTAAACACAAAGGATGAAGCTTTTAACATCTTTGTTCAGTATAAGACAGAAGTAGAAAAACAACTAGACAGAAGAACTAAAAGAATCAGATCTGATCGTGGAGGTGAGTACACGTCAGAAAAGTTCAATGCATTCTGTGTGAGTGAAGGAATCATACATGAATACTCTGCTCTCTACACCCCCCAGCATATAGCAGAAAGAAAAAACAGAACTCTGAAAAATTTGATGAACTCCATGTTATTGAGTTCAGAGCTGTGTGACAAATTGTGGGGGGAAGCAATTCTCTCTGCTTGTTACATTCTGAATAGGGTGCCACACAAAGGATTGGATGTGACACTATATGAACTGTGGAAGGGTTACTCACCTAATCTAAGCTTCCTAAGAGTTTGGGGTTGTCTCACTAAAGTTGGTCTACCATAATTTAAGAGGAATAACATAGGAGCCAAAACCGTGGACTCTGTTCTGATAGGATATGCTTCAAAGAGTGCTGCCTACAGATGCCTAACATTTAATACAGAGACAATGACACTGGGACATGTTCTGGAATCTAGAGATGTGGTCTTCTTTGAAGAGATTTTTCCCTTCAAGAAACATACAAGTATTGTGCTTATTGATCACACTACAATCAAGAGAGTTTCAGAGACAGTGAACTTAGATCCAAGGGAGAGTAAGGGAATCAGAACACAAGGATTTTTGACCTGACTTCATAACCAGGTACATTGTGGAACATGAAGAACTGAGTGAAGAATTTGTGTTCACCTTCCTTATAGAAGAAGATCCTGAAACTTATTCTGCAGGCATGAAGACTATAGATGTCATGTTTTGGAAAGAGGCCATAAACTGCGAATACGAACCTATACTTTCTAATCACACATGGGAGCTGGTTGACTTACCAAGTGGATGCAGAGCCTTGAGGTGCAAATGGATCCTGAAGAAAAAGCTGAAATCAGATGGAACCATAGATAAA
The DNA here is from genome assembly GCA_023374145.1 of Lepidium sativum. Classification (NCBI taxonomy): domain Eukaryota; kingdom Viridiplantae; phylum Streptophyta; class Magnoliopsida; order Brassicales; family Brassicaceae; genus Lepidium; species Lepidium sativum. The sequence goes on from JAKUCM010001762.1 coordinate 22,136, forward strand.
TATAAGGCAAGACTGATTGTTCAAGGTTTCAGTCGGAAACATGGAGTAGATTACTTTGATACCTATTCACATGTGTCCAAAATAGCCTCCATCAGACTACTAATTGTTGTAGCCTCGTCGCACAAGCTGATTGTTCATCAGATGGACGTCAAAACATCATTCTTGAATGGCGATCTAGACGAGGAGATCTACATGATACAACCTGAAGGCTTCATAGTGGAGGGACACGAGAACAAGGTATGTAAGCTGAAAAAATCACTTTATGGACTTAAACAAGCTCCAAAGAAATGGTTTGAAAAATTCAGTGCTACATTATTAGAAAAAGGGTTTTCATTGAATTCTGGAGACACATGCTTATTTAGTAAAGGAACAGTCACGGAATATCTGATCATTTGTTTGTATGTAGATGACATGTTGATATTGAGAACGTCTCTAGAATTAGTGAATAAAAATAAGGATATGCTAAACTCACGGTATTCTATGAAAGACTTGAATGAAGCTGATGTAATTCTAGGCATCAAGGTATTCAAAACCAGAAGTGGATTTGCCTTAAGTCAAGCTCACTATATAGAGAAGGTACTTAGGAAATTTAACTTCTGGAATGAATCACGTGCTAGAACTCCATATGATTCTTCTCTCCATTAATACAAAAATAGAGGTGAGAGTGTTCAACAGGAAGAGTATGCAAAAATATTAGGTAGTGTAATGTACTTGATGAACTGCACTAGACCTCACATTGCTTATGCAGTGAGCAGACTAAGTGGATACACTCACTGTCCGAGTAGTGATCACTAGAAGGCTCTGCACATGCTGCTTAAATACCTTAGGGGAACCGTGAATTGGTGTCTAACTTATGGAGATTCCTCTTGTGTAATTGAAGGCTATTGTGACGCCAACTGGGTCACTGACAAAGATGAGATAAACTCTACTAGTGGGTTTGTTTTCACTTTGTCAGGAGGTGCAATATCTTGGAAGTCATCAAGGCAGACTTGTACAGCACGATCAACCATGGAATCTGAGTTGATTGCATTAGAGTTGGCAGGTCAAGAAGCAGAATGGTTGAGAAATGTACGAGTTGATCTTCCTATGCATGGAAAGGTGTGTTCTTCTATCTCTCTGAGGTGTGATTCTCAGTCAGCTTTAGTAGTGGCTATGAACAAGCTGTATAACGGGAAGAAGAGACACATAAGATTGAGACATAAGGTGATTAGAGGCTTGATTGAAGCTGGCATACTGTCACAAGAATTTGTTCATTCTGCAAAGAACATTGCTGATCCATTCACTAAAGGATTGTGTAGATTTATGGTCCTGGACACAGCTAGAGAAATGGGACAGAAATAGCAGGAGTTGTAGTCTTCGGAAACCTTACCATGTGACTCATTGATTTGAAACACATTGGTTCAAAAAGGTCGAACATAAGAAAGACTAGTAACAACTTGAAATGTAAATTAGTGTGTATAAGTCTGTACTTTGTTGGAATGATAATCAACATTGTAACTTATCAATGTCAAAGCTATAAAGACTAAATTCTAAAGTGTACTACACTTAAAACTAGTCGAAGTAAAGAAGACTGTAAGTTCACAAAAAGATGAGCGAATGCTTGGAGAGTAAGTTGATTCAAGTCTAATGTACCATCAACCCTTTTTGTTAAATCTTTAAGAACAATATGTGAGGGATTGTTGTAATATAGTTCTTAAAATTTGATTGAAAGAACAAACCGATTTCATTCGGTTTAATTGACTAATTTGAACTTATATCAACAATTAACCCGGTTCAATTTAATAGAAGAAAATACGTTTGAGATATGAATGCCTTATCGTATAAATATACGATGAAGGATACGTTACAAGGGGACGAAGAACGGAGAAATTGATAGAACAGAATAACAAGAAGAAACACGATCTTCTTGAATAAGATCTTCTAGCTGGAGCTCGACGTAATCTCTGGTGATTCACCTTGAAGATTTGGATACACAAGTCTTCAAGAACAGAGCCGAACTCTTTCTCAGTTTTTTCTTTAGGCATAATCTTGTATCGAGATCGGAGGACAAATTGTTAAAGTTCAGAAACATTGAGCTTCGACTTTGTGAAGAAATCGACATCAACTTCCATTGTCTTCAACCTCAAGAACTAACATCCCTCTCTGCTTAGGTCGGTGGTGCACACAAAGAATGGAGAATGGTATAGAGGCACTGGAAGTTGGATGTTTCCGGATCTTCCTCTAAGACCACTTCCCTCTCCTCCACCAGACAATGATCCAGAAGAAATTATGTAGACAATGGCGTTGAAGATGATAGAGCCTTTGCAGCATTTGAGTCGTCGGAAATAGCTGAAACGAAACTCCTAAGGTATTCAAAATGAAAACCCTGAAGGAGTTAAGAATGAGACGCCATAAAGAGTTGAAAATGAGGTGGTAGAAGGAGTTGAAAACAAGAATCTGGTAATAGAAGAAGAAGAGACTGATGAAAAATAAAAATGTAATTCTTTTGTTTATTATTATTGTTAATGGTGTTTGGAATTAGATCATATTTTGGAGATTAGAAAGTAATGGTATTGTTGTTTAGTATATTGGTGTATTGTTGGGAATTGACTAATTGATGACCGTAGTATTAAGATAGTACTGAGACGTTGTAGATTAGTTTGTAGTGTCTGATTGATAGTGTGTAGTTTAAATATGAGATTTGGTCTATAGTGTTGAGAGATTTGATATAAAGATTTAGTTTAAAGTTGAGAGATTTGATATAAAGATTTAGTATAAAGTTGAGATTTGGTATTATAATTCTATATAGTCTGATTGATGGCATGTAGCGTTTGATGCTAGAACTGATTAGATATGCTTACGATGTATATATGTGTTAAACCGTAGAATCTCCACTGCATTGTTTTGACAAAGTGTAGAAACTTCGATTAAAAAATCTCTCACATGATTCTTTGATTTGATAAGAATCTTCACAAAATATATAGTGACATCTCCATTTATTTCTTGACTCCGTTGGTTTTACTGATTGGTTATAGTGACAAAATATATAGTGATATCCTAATTGTGCAATTTTTATAGCAAAGTTTATTGGGGTTGGTTTTAGTAATTGAGATTTGTCTCTATCCTTAAGTGTTTTATATTTATAATTGAAAGGCAAGTGAAAGTGTGCTCGTGCATGTATTGTTTTTGTTTGAGAATGATGATTATTATTACATTTGTTTGTCAAAGCAATGCAGTGTTGATTGAGAACGATGACTAATCAATATACTTAAGTGAATTGTTTTCTTCATGTTGTTTTTTAGGATTTTGATGACGATACGGGAGTAATGCCACCGGAAGAAATCTATTTGTCAATATCAGAGTATAAGAAAACAATAAAAATCGCAACTAGGTGTATGTTGCAAAGGTGGTGGATACAATAGAGAAAATGCTCGACATCTTCGAGAAGCAGTGGTTCTACAATCACCCATAATTCTCGCATTTATTTCATATGCTTATGGATAAGAGAATTAATCAAATAGAAGTGGTTGTTAAGGAGGTATGTGAATTTACTACTACCAAAGAAGTCGTACACATATTTCAAGGAATGGAAAAGAGATTAAATATGATTGAAGTGGTTGTTAAGGAGGTGTGTGATTCTAGTGCAGACCAGGAGAGGGAAAGTAAACTAAGAAAAGGGTATTTTCTGAGTTAAGGCGTAATACGAGGCACTCAAAGCGGGATGAGAACTGACTGCGAGAACTGACTGGTTAATTGGTTTAATATTTTTATATGTTTGGTAATTGGCCTTAAAACTCGTAAAAATAGTAGGCCTTGTTTTGGTTTGGTAATATTTATGAACTCGTATAAATTGTAGGTTTTTGTGAACACTGCTTATTTTGGGTTTTGTAATCGAATTATGCTTAAGTTCATATGGCTATGTAATCGAATGACAATTAGCTTATTTTGGTTATGTAATCGAATTTAATTAGGTTGTTATAGTTTTTTTTGCTGTTTATTACCTTGTAGTATTTTCATTTAATGAATGAACTTATGTGTTATTATTTATGGGTTATACGAACGGTTCCTATAGGAACACATGAACCATTTTAGTCATGAAACAGGTAACATCATTTTAGTCATGAACTACAATACCTTCTTAAATTGATCAAAAACACAATTGGGTTTACAACTACAGCAACATGAGAGATTTTAAACATGAAACATCATTTTAGTCATAAAAGAGACTTCTAAAATTAAAATGTCTTGTTAGAGACATCTTAGTGACTTATTGCATATGATCCACACGCATACGAACTAGAGAGACTTCTTACAGCCTTCACCAACTAGCTTATTCACTACACTTTTCAGGTTTGCAAGATCCGTTGAAAGCCTCATTATCACCTCAGCCTGGTTCTTAGTCGTCGAATACGTAACTCACTCGGACCACTTTACTTATTTTGAGGAGGTAGATTTAAGAAATGGTAGATTTGCGATGAAAGATACGTGAGAGAAGGAGGCAGAGAAGAGTAGATTTATAGAGTTGGAAGTAGTGTGATTGCACAATCTATAAATCTGGAGGTAAAATCAAATTATTTTGGGTTTCAGTCATTTGGAAGGATTATTGAATTATTTTGAAAATTTTCAAATTTTTGGTGAAAATTTCAAAATTTTCAATTTTTACTGAAAATTTTCAAAATCTTGTTTTTTTATTGTTTGGATATTCGAAAAATCTACATACAAACACACTACAATTGAAATATAAATTGAAATGTCATCAAAATTAGAAACTTTAGAAAATTTAAATTTTGTTAACTTTTACACCAATTTTTTTAGTTGTGGTAAAACGCATGTAGTAATATTCATATGGATTGCAGTAATATTTAGTTGTACCACTTGTAACTAAATAACATAATTGATGATTACAAACAGAAATTCAGTGTTATCGAACAATCATGCAAAAAGAATGAACATAATATTGATATATTAACATACTCAACATACTTATACTACTGTTTTATGAGTAAATGTACTCATTAACATAATTATAATATGGTTTATATTAACATTAACACTTTAACGTATATTTTATGATTGACGAACACGATGGTTTATTGGCCCGGTTTATAATTCAATATGAATTCATTTGAACTGATTGTGTGTAGTTCAATAGATGTCAAGTCCAACCGATGAAAACCAAATTAATTATAACCGGTGGTTTATATCAATAGAAACTTGATTTGGGAATACTTATTACACTAAACTGAATGAATACATAGAAAACTAAAACCGATTGATTACATATAAAACTAAACCGATTAATTAAAATCGATTAACTAAACCGATTGATTAAAACTGAAAACTAAACCGATTAACTAAAACGGATTAACTAAATCGATTGATTAAACCAAAAGCTAACCGATTAACTAAAATCGATTGATTCCAGTGTCATTCTTAAACACATTCAAACTAAATTCTACACTAATTTGACAATTGTCATAATGACCAAACAACTGAAAAACATAAGCTCGCATTTGAATTACATTCGGCCTCTTTAAGCATACCATCCAATTCTTCGACCATAGTTTGCATTTTTCCAATCTCCATATCTAGCTGTTCTTTAATGCACTTTGAAATTTCTTTCATATTTTCATCAAGCCGACCAATGACATTATCCAAACGTTCAATTTCATCAAGCAATGCTTCATCAAGCCATTTGAAGCAATGTTTATCATTCGACAACTATAAAACAAATGAAATAAATCAACAAACCGAATGAGATTCAACAATTAATTGAACAAAACTTACGGGATTGAAGAAAATATTTTTCGTTTGAGCACTTGAGCACCGATAATATTTATGACTTGGGTTTTGTGCCGATCTAGAATTATAAGCCACGACTAACACTCCACCGGAAAACATTCCCAAACCCGTTATCATCAATATTATACAAAGGATTATTAATCCAATCTATTGAAATAATTTATTAACGACATAACTGCGATCAAACCAATCTCTTACGATTGACAAAAACATATATTATAGACCCAATCAAACCCACCAAATCCCCACTTACGTGTATTCTTCCCATTTCCTTTATGCTCTGAGAGAGACAGAGATAGAGAGACAGAGACAAAGAGAGGAAGAGAGAGAGAGAGAGAGAGCTTGCAAGCAATGGAGATGGAGCTGCTTCCCGGAACCAACGTCGCCAACAAAACGATTTACGAGGATTTCGATTCTTATTTCGGTAAATTAACAAAATTATAGCATTCAATCCGTACAACCAATTTTAATCGAAGAATGAATCCGTACGTTGGTTTAAATTTTATGGTTCAATCATCATTTATTGGTTTACCAACGCGACCTAATTTTAATTTTCAATCACTCTCAATTTATGAATTTTTAAGTTAAGAAAATTCGACATAATTAGTAGCCGAAGGGCAAGAGGAGTCCATATGCTAAAGATTTTCGTAGGATAATATCTCAGTCACTTAAAAAGTAGTGATGGTATTTCTTTTTCACGTAAGAGTAATCTAGTCATACATCCGTGAGATATTGAGAATATACGTGGAACTCACACTAGAGATCACCAAAACGAAGGAGAATCACACCAACCAACGCATATAAGACTATCCACAATGGGAGTCTCTCACAAGAGTCTCTCATCAAAAAAGTAATAATAAAATATTAAATAATAATATTTTATTAAGAGAGTCTCTAAAAAAAAGGTAAAAGAGTCTCTCATTTCAGAGACTATGGATGTGAGTTTCTAGGATTTAGAGAGACTCTTATAATAAAAACAATATTTATTATTTTATTTTTATTTTTTGTTTGAAAGACTCTTATAAGAGCCTCCCATTGCAAATGTTCTAAATATTAAATTTGGTTAAACTGATATGAACCGAACCTAAAGACGAAGGAATATACCATGTCGTTCGTGATAAATGTTATAGCACACCTTGCCGGTGTTTGTAAACCTGATTTTTCAATGGTTTTAGTTCCGTAGCTCTTGTTGAACGGAAACTTGATATATTATTTTCCCAGGAAAAATATATAAGAGCAGCTCCATCGGGAGCTTCTAACTAAGGTTCTTATTCTTTAATTACATTTAATTAAATAAAAGTGAGAATAAATATTAAAAACCCACTCTTATATAAGAGGTTATAGAACCCTTAAGAGACCATGATGTGGCAACTCTCTATTGGTTGAATACTATTGGCCAAAAAAAATTCTCCATTCAATTGTGTTATTCTCATTTTGTCGAATAAATTTTCTTTATATCTTCTCCGCTGGCGATTCGGGTCAATTTTCCGTCAAAGAAATTTTCTCTATCTTCTCCGGTGACGATTCGGGTCAATTTTCCGTCGAATTCAACCTTAACCACAACGAAGTCGTCAATTTCAAAAGCCTCCATGTTTTTCATTACATAGATTTTCATGTAGTCTTACTTAACTTGTTTGAATGGGGTATTTGGTGTTGGTCTGAAAACTGTAAGAATTTAAGTTTTGTCAATGTTGTAGAATCAATTCTTCTTTGAGTTCTCATGAATTTTGTTGTGAAATTATGTTTTTTTGTTGGTTCTGGTTGCATGAAGCTAAAAGTACAACACTTTTGCATTTGTAATCATATATGAGACTATTTTACCATCATTCATTTCTTATACTGTTTCAGGGTTATTGCATCTTCTCCGATTTGTTGATCCTTTTACCGATGATGTTATGAATTTAAGTTATCATATTGTTTAAGATTAGTGCAAGTTTCATTTATAAGATTTTCATCACTGCAGATTTGCTGGATTTTAAAGTAGTTTCTTTTGACCGTTTCTTTCACGTATAAGAGATTTATATATATAATCAATTGTTTTAGTCACGTGCATGCTTCATTTCAGATTGATTAGCTTAATTGTTCTTTATTCTTTTTGAATGCGGACAAGAGGTTGACAATGACTAAAATGTGTCTCAAAACTAAAGAAAATATAACGGTTGAACAAATTTCAACTGATGTGACATTTGCGTCTAATCATTTTCCATCATACAAGTTAGGACTTGGTGGTCAGATTGTCAATGAACCTGAGGAAGATGAAAAAGGTCCATATGTGAAAGATGTTGATAAGGAGACAGGGGATTTGTTAGATCAGCACAAGCGGCTTTCAGTTTGTGATCTTGCTTGCAGATTTGACAAGAATTTAGCTACAGCCTCTAAAATAATTAAGAGTTTCCACTCTAGTTTTGTCTGAAATCTAGAGGAATGGTCTCATAGGGATGCTTTAGAATCTGTGAGAAGCCGAATGGATGGGTGCAACAGGGAAGCTTTGGAAAGAGTTATCTCCATGGTTAGCTTTTAATAGCTTTGTTTGCAGTGTGTAATAAATCTAATGGTTTTCATATTCTTTCTAGATAGACATAGCATGAGAAAACACTTAGAATCGATGTGTTAAGTGTTAGTCACATTCTCTTCTAGATTTATTGAACATCAATGGCGATGCACCAACACATGACTGGAGACAAACTGAACTTGCAAAAGGCATGACTAAAGCAATTCAGAAGGCTGAAGAAATCTTGAAGAACACTCCCAATTCTTACATGATATAACAGTTTGACAATCCAGCCAACCCAAAGGTCTGTAATTGCTTCCCGTAATACTACACAAAACTAGTATTATTTCTAGTTCTGAACCATAAGAAAAGAAGGAACACTTGCAAAGCATCTCTTCCACTGTAAGTTATCAAGTTATTGATAAACTCTCATGCCTCTATTATCTTTTGGCATTAACTTCACTATAGTGAGGTTTATTATCGTTTCTGAAGCCTTGGAGTAATGATAAGGGAATAAATTTGTACCATGATCTTAACACTTACAGAATAATGTTTGATCAAGATAAAAGAATTTCACTTTCAAAAAATTTTCAATCAAAAATTTTATTAAAAAAAGGTTCCTACCAATAAAATTAAAATTTTACATTGGGTTTCTTAGCTTAAAATCATCTATTATTTTTAACCAAAATATTATAAGAATGGATTTAGGGTTCTTACCAATTAATTTGGTCAAACATTCCGGAATCCTTATTTCTGGATATCCGACGCACCTGTGAGATGAGCTTTTCTGTCGGGATATCGTTTCCTCTGACTACTAAACCCCCTGAAGTTTCGTCATATGTGAGAATCTCTCTTTCTCTTTTTATCTCTCTTCGTTTTATTTCACTTTGCTTTTGTTTTTTTGACGAAATCATGTACTCCAGACAGGAAGCTCAACATTGTTTCTACCAGCTCAGCTTAAGAATAAGCTCGAGAAAATTCAATTCCGTCGAATTCCCAATCGTCTTTGACAGTAAACAAAGAAAGTTGTTATTCGGTTACATCGTTGATTGACCTTTTACGAGAGGCCAAATAGGGAAATCCCAATTCACTAGGCCTTTCGATACGTCTGGGATTGATCCCTGGGGAAGTCCTTGACAGTAATGTTGAATCAGATGGTACTTGCATACTCCAAATGCTCCGACTTTGGTCTGCTCGTCAGGTGTTCAATGAAATTCCCCAAAAGAGTGTTTTCTCCTTGACTGTTTTGATGGTTGGAGCGACGGAGAACGGGTTTTACGGTGATAGGGTTGATTTTTTTTTTGTTGAATTGCTGCGTTCTGTTATCTTCCCAGATGAATACGCTCTTTCTGCTGCTATACAGGCATGCATTGGTGTGGATAACGTTAATGTGGGCGAAATGGTTCATGTTCAGGTTATAACCCGGGGATTTTCTTGTCTTCCATTTGTTAATACATCTTTTCTTAGCATGTATGCTAAGTTAGGGAGGATTGGGGATTCCTGTAAGGTGTTTAATTCCATGGAAACTCGTAATGAAGTTTCATGGAATGCACAGATGTCAGGGTTTATGTCAAACGCTCTTTACTCGGATGCATACAATAGTTTCTTGAGAATGCTGGAAAGGAAACTAGTCCGAATGTATCTTCTTTTGTTAGCGTCTCAAAAGCTATTGGACAGTTGGGAGACATTGAGAAAGGTAGGCACATTACTCGTATTGTTTTAGAATCTGGTCTGCAGTCAAACATCCACGTGTGAACAGCTTTGATTGATATGTTTGCAAAATGTGGATGTGTAACTGAAGCACGTTCACTGTTTGAGTCGAATTTCTCTGGATGTGGAAGGAATTTGCCGTGGAATGCTATAATATCAGGTTATAAGATTTCTGGCCACGGAGAAGAAGCAATGTTGTTGTTCCTTAGAATGTGTCAGAATAGTATCGAGCGAGATGTATACACATACTGCAGTACATTATATTCAATTGCTGACACGAGGTCTTTAGAATATGTAAAGCAGGTTCACGGGATGATCTGGAAAAGTGGATGAGAAACCATTGGTGTGAGTCTGTGTAATGCCTTGATGGGTGCATATGCCAAATGTGGGGAACTCGACACAATGAGGAAGCTTTTTGACACTAGGGAGGAATCAAACCAGATCTCATGGACAACGCTTGTGACAGCTTATTCTCAGTCTTCAGAATGGGAGGAAGTACTAAGCGTTTTCTCTCAGATGAGAGAAATGGGTTTTCAACTGAACCAGATCACATTTTGTAGCGTACATAAGTCATGTGCTAACCTCGGTTATCTTGAGAATGGGCGGCAAGTCTACAGCTTAACATACAAAACTGGTTTCGCTAGAGAGAAATGTGTTGAGAGTGTTCTTATCGATATGTACACAAAATGTGGTAGTGTAAAAGAGGCCATCAATTTTTTTGAATCTTTGAATGACCCTGACGTAGTTTCATGTACTGCCATGATATCGGGATATGCCCAACACGGAATGGCCAAGGATGCCTTACAACTCTTTCGAAAGATGGAGCTTCTGCTTCCAAAACCCAATTCTGTTACATTTCTATGTCTTCTGTTTGCTTGCAGCCACAGGGGACTAGTGGATGAAGGCTTGAGGTATTTTCATATGATGGAGGAAAAATATGGGCTGGTCCCGGAAATTGAACATTATGCTCGTGTGATTGATATCTTAGGCCACGTAGGCCGTCTATGGAAGCATGGAAATTTATAATGAAGATGCTGATCGAACCTAATGATAAAGTTTGGTTGACATTGCTTGGAGCATGTAGGGTTCATGGCAACATTCAATTGGCAGAGGTTGCTGCTCAAATGGTTCTCTCGTATAACCCTAAAGATTCGGCTGGTCTTGTTCTCTTGTCAACTACATATAGAGAAGCTGGGAATATTGAAGGTGAATTGAATGTAAGAAATATGATGAACTCTCAAGCCATGAGAAAAGAAGCTGGTCTGAGCTGGATTTCCATTGGAGGTAAAATCCACAAATTAGTCAGTTTGATTAGGCATCATTTCCTGACCTCTTCAAGTTTCTTCAATACTTGCTTGAAGCTCGGTCTAAGAGAAGGGTTTGGGGAGCAACAAGACATTGCAAGCTGAATGTACTCGAGCATACATTCTTCATTCACACCAATTCCATCTTTCACACCTCTCCTAGGAATCTCAGGATGGTACAAATCGGACAAACTATTATGATCATGAACAGAACCCATTGTAATTTTGTTTATCAGCTCTTTACCAGAGACCAACTCAAGCATGATCACACCAAAACTGTATACATCACTCTCCTTGCTTACTTCCTTCATCTTGATCAATTCAGGCGCTTTGTATCCCTCTGCAGCTGAAGCTTCTAAAATCTCTTGCCCAGACGCCACATTTAAGAGCAAATGCAAGCCGAAATCAGAGACTCTAGGACTAAGACTTTGGTCTAGAAGAACGTTTTTTGACTTGAGGTTTCCATGAATAATCGGTTTCTGCATTCCTGTGTGGAGATGATTAAGAGCTCTAGCTATTCCAATGGTAATGCTCAAAATATTGCTCCATTTGTGCAGTTCTGCATCTCCACCTGCCAAAACTATGCTCTGTTGTTTAGACCACCTATTGAGTATTGGATTAGAAAAAAAGTAATGAAAAGCACTTGCTGATGTTGATGTTCTGAAGATTTAAAGAAACGAGATCTATAAAGTTTTTGTCTTTCATAGAGCATAAGAAGTGGGAGGTGACAAGAAAAGTAGTTACCAAAAAAAACAAGTTTTTGTCAAAAAAACAGTACAATTAAAATGTCACTATTGTTTATGAAGATGAAAAAGATAAAACAAATATCTTATGGATCGATTATAGTCACCATATGATTAGATCTGACGAAGAAATCTTCGATCTAGATTTTGGAAAACAATATGCATTAAAGAAAGAGAACATATACTAATAGATGCATTAAAAACTTATCACCATTTTCCCAGGAAAACGAGAACTCAGGACTCTGTTTGTTTCCAATAAAACAAAACAAAAAAGAAAACCCAACAAGATTCCACGAGATAGGAGAACCCAGAAACGAAGCTAATCCAGACAGCTAAAAAGTTTTTATCATTTTTGTCGAAAAGTAAAATGTTTGTTCCTTTAATCATTTCTGACAAAGAAAACAGAGAAACTTACATTTGATGAAGTCGGGAAGATTCCCAGAACCAAAGAAAGGATGAACCATAAGCTTCTCTCCTCTATTCCCAACATAAAACCCTAACAGAGGAACTAAATTATCATGTCGAACTAAGCCAAGCAACTCAATGACACCATTAAACTCCTTAGAATCTGATCTCACTGCACACAAAGGTCGAAGAAACCTAAGAACCTTAACTTTTCCACTTCGCTGCAACAACGCTTTGTATAATGTACCGTAGCTTGATTTTCCAATGACTTCTCCGGGAGCTTCAAGGATGTCGCAGATCGTGAGATCTTCTCCACCGTGGAAGATGACAAATTCTTCCTCTGTTTCGGATTCGATGTCTGAAAATTGTTGTTTCTCGTAAGAAGATTCGACGTCGTATTCTGCTTCATTAGTCTCTAGTGTTGGTCTTTTGCAGAAGAATGTTGTTGGTAGAGAAACTGCAAGTATCAGTTTTACCAAATGGAATTTTCTCATCTTTTGAAGATTTTCTTTTGTGGGCAAGGAAATTATAATTTGGGCATCAAGTGAAGGCTATAAAGCTCGAGTCTTTTACATGTCAGAAAACATGGAAAAAGAAAAAAGAAAAAAGTCCCAAAAATGAAAACTTTCTCTGTTCACAGTAAACAGAAAGATATATAGCTGGTCTTTGATGAATGAATGATACATATACTAAGTTCATATATAAGAGATCTGAGTCATGATTTAGTTGAGAATTAATGTGGACTTAGACCATCATTATCAATAGTTTCTTAAGGGTTTCTTAGCTTATTTTATTATTAAAAATTTAAGAAACTTTTAAGAAATCTTATGAAAGTTTCTTATTTAAAAAACTCTTTAATGGATTTCTTAGCTTATTTTATTATTTTATTATTAAAATATATTTTTTAATTCACCTTTTCTCATATATAATCATTTAATAATATTTAAGAAATTCTAATAAGAACTCTCCAATAATGTTGCTCTTAGTAGTTGGGTTTATTAAAAATGTGTTTTATTCTTCTCCCAAGTTCTCAACCAATTACAGGTTTATGACCTACTCGTATAGGTCAATTTATTGGAACGACTATTTAACTTTTATTACGTCACTAAATCAGAACTAGATTTTGCCATTTTAGTTATTGCATTTCTGAACAACTTATTCTAAATTTGTTTAGCTTCTTGGTGCGAAATCATTGGGTTCAAATATATAATGTTTGGTTATTTAATATGCATCTTGATGTATTTTCTTCTGAAAACTACCTAACTCCCAATTACTTAACATTTATGGAAAGCTTTTTGTAGTTTTCGTTAGGTGTAGTTTTTTTTTTTTTTTGTCAACATTGGACCATAAATGGCCGGGTCATTAGGCAAATTTTTGCAAGTGCAAAGGGGGGACTCGATCCCATGATGTGCAATTGCGCATGCCTCTTGTGAACTTACCACCTGCCACTAGGCTAAATGTCACTTGCTCGTTAGGTGTATCGTTAGGTGTAGTTTAACAATTAAGAAACGAGCAAAAGAGAAATTGTTAAACTTTATAATTAAATATATCACGGAAGGAATGTCTCAAAAATAAGCTAGCCTGGATATTCATAGCCAAAAGAAGGAGATGGTCTATAGACCAATCTCAGCACTCTCAGTTTTTACTAAGTATTGATATTTTGTTGATGAATCATGAAAAATTCAAAATAACATTCAGACCTAGGATGATATCGTTACCTAGATGACATTGGTGGGGCCAACATGGAGGCAGTAAGCATTAGATATAGTCTTTCGGCTCTACAGGACTTCTTCAGACTTTGAAGCCTTTGTAGGGTTTGTTCGGTTTCACTGATTCCTAGCTAGAGATTTAATTTATAATAAAGCATATTTTATAGTTCGTAGTGTTAGGATTTATCGGAAGATCTGACTATTATGAATGATGTACGATTGAATTGAGTTTCACAGATTATTATGATTAGTAAAAATGACCCAAAAGAAAATGTATCACGTTTATAGTACACTAAAATTTGCCAAAAAAAAGTTTAGTGAAGTGTCCAATTGGAGAAAAACTTAAATACTATAATGAAAAGTAAATAATATATCCCACATCGAATGGTCCATTGTAGCCCCACCAATCACTATACCATACATTTGGCAGATTAAAAGATGTTGAGAGGGACCTTCATGTCACTCGCTTTTCAACAATTACAACTTAATTCTACTTTTTTTTTAACCTTTTTTAGACTTTATACCACCTTTTTTCTATTTTTTTACATAGTTACATTCAAGAGATTATGTTTCAAGATCTACATTGAAATACAAACTATATTTTGTAAAAGAAAAGTAAAGAATCATACGATGATATTTATTACAAACGGGTGCAGAATTTATTTTATATTTTAGTATTTGTCTTTGGTATCTTAGATCATTTCCAACAATTAGAACTCCAAATGGGTTCATTACAATAAAAAGTTAAAAACTCTTTAATAATTTTAATTTTTCTATGCTTCCAATGGTAGAACCCTATTAGAATTTTTAAAATTGTTTTATTAAAATGTAATTGTAAAACACATCAAATATTTTGATTTAATTAATAATTTTAGATATTGTGAATTTGAAATTTTTCCATGATAAATTATAAAGAAATTTTAATTTATAAATCAAATTTTAATGATCCAGTTGTTGACAAAAAAAAACAAATAATTTTTAGTTAAGTCTTTATTTAAAATACGTAATAGCAAAAGATTGGGTATCTTTGTAATTAAGTGTAATTTAAACTGTTATGTGTTTTCGTATGTACTCAATCAAAACTCATATATAAAATAATAAGGGTCGACGGTTTAGATCTACCCTAAAATTTAGATATAACAACTTGTCCACCCATATTTTGATTCTCGATCTAATTGCACACAAAGTGATATGTGGTAAGTCTAATTGCATCTAATTTATTTAATACCAATCCAATTCAATTTGAAATGCGGTTACATTAGAATCATTTTCGGTTTTGGTTCAGACAACACAAAATCGGACGAATCCAATAATTTTACCCGTTTCACGACCCGAGTAAACTTAAAACCGAATCCATTTTAAACACATGTTTCTCATCCAATTCCTACACACAAAAAAAATACACAAACCAACCATGAAAATCAACTTTCAATCCGTCTGAAGTGTAACAATTCAGAAGTTGCTGAAAAATACATACTACTCAGATATTGATTTTAACTTATCCTTTTAACTGCAGCATAAGCACATCAGAAATATCTTTGGTATAGATTGTTGTCCCTTTTTTGGAGTTTCACCACAATAGGTTTCCCATACCAACATCTACGAAGAACACCATCATTTTTTCATTGTACTTGGAGACGCATTTAAAATTCCAAAAACATTGTTCATCGTCAATTGAAGAAAAATTTATCACATTTCAATGTTCGTCTATGGATTTAAGGATTTCTAAAAAGACCCAATTTTGGATCGTGAAACAGGTAAAATTATTAGATTCGATTCGGTTTTATGTTGTCTGAAATTCTAAAGTAACCGCGTGACAAATTGAATTGGATCAGTATTGAATAAATTAGGTGCAATTAGACTAACCACATATAATTTTCTACGCAATTATATCAATGATCAAAATATGGGTAGACAGATTGTTATATCTAAATTTTGGAGTCGATATAGACCGTGGACCCAAATAATAAATAATAATACAAGGTACATTTTACATTCAAAACATGTGTGTGTATGTGTGCAAAAGACTAGTGTGGGAAAAAATCTCACAAGGATGCATGTAAATTGACGAATTCGTCCCAATCAACATTAAATATAAGAACTTAAACCAAATTTTTATCTAAGTAAATGTGATCTCCACTCCTTAATTGCAGAAAGCAAAGAGTGATTAGGAAGAAGAGAATGATTAGGGAAAGGAAAATCCGTCATTGGAGATTTATGATTTTTCTGAAGCCATTCTTCAATAGCTCTCTTCTCGTAAGTATATCCATCAGAAGCAACGCATGGATTATCCATCACATCCTAATATCATCAATAAAACCTTGATTAAAATCTAAACACATAACGATGAAGTATAACTCTTAGATCTGATTATCATTAGTTCATTACCTTAGTGATTGGACAGTAGAAATGGCTTGGAGCGTTATGGTGATTGTTGATTAGGTTTTCAGCAAACATGTTACTTGCATTACAAGCAAGATCCTTTAACCGTTCGAGAACCGGTAGAATTTCTTTACCTAAATCGGGACGATCATGTTTTCTCATCTCTGCACATCTAAGTCCTATCATAACCATCTCTTTAGCTTCCTTAACCGGCCAATCTCCAGCAGTCTTATCCAAGATCTCTGTAAATTTCCCGGTTTTGTCTCTCAATGCTTTCTCTAACGTATGAGCCAAACCCATGGCGGATCGAGCGGTAACTAGCTGAAGAAGTATGATTCCAAACGCATAGATATCAGATTCCGGAGTAACAACTCCGGTTCTTTGATATTCGGGATCAATGTAGAAGAACGTTCCGACTGGACCGGTTTCGTTGAAAACCGTTGAGGCATGAGAAGGATCGAGATTAACCATTTTGGAGAGGCCTACGTCTCCGATTTTGCTCACATTGTTCCGGTCTAGGAGTATATTGGCCGGTTTAAGATCACGGTGAACGATTGGTCTTGGTTCGTTTGTATGGAGAAAGTACAGAGCCGAAGCGATCTCCCAAGCGATCCGGAACCGCTCAGACCACCGCAAAGGACATTGAGGTGCACCAGCGTTTTGTTGGGGTTTCATGAGTCTTTCCTCGAGGCTTCCGTTGTGCATATACTCGTAGATTAAGCTGCCTCGTTCAGGACACGCTCCTAGGAGGAGAAGCAAGTGTGGGTGACGAATCTTGCTAAGAATCTCAAGCTGAAACAGTATCATCGGTTTAGATGGAAAGCAATTTTGCGTCAATTCAAAGTTATCTAGTAAAAGATGGTTTCTTTACCTCTTGATTAAACTGTTTGGTTAAGCTACTTTTGTCTGAATGAAGAACCTTGACAGCAACTGCCGTGTGGTGCAAAATACACCGATACACACTTCCATAGCCGCCCATTCCGATCTTAAGTTCATCAGAAAACGATGAAGTGGCCTCTACGATTTCGTCCCACTCAAATTTCATGTATTGTTGCAGTTCAAGTGGTCCGCCTTCGAGTGCATCCTCTAGCCTCTGCTTCTCTTTTCGAACCTCTTCTGCTCTTGCTTCCGCCTCAAGTCTCTCTTCAGTTTCTCTCTCAACGCATTCTCTCACGAGCTCAGCTTCAATTTTCGCCTCTTCTTGTCTCTCCCTCTCTATTTCCACCACTTCTTCAGCTTCTTCTTCTCTTATCGTTAAGTTCTTGAGCCTCATAGCTTCCTCTGAACGCCGCTGATTCAGATCATGCATCTGATTAGACAAAATACCAAAGACTATAAATCATTACATCGGGAAAAAAACACAAGTCACAAGAGTTTATAAAACGCCCAAATATTGTAACAGACATCTACCTTTCTAGAAGCATCAAGGACCTCGCTTTGAGCAACTGCATACATTCCTTTAATGTGCCGGAGTTCAATCTTCAGCTTCTCTAGCTCAAAGTCTTTATTCATCTACATATTAAGAATCCAATATATTAAAAATTATATGAATACATTCACCTCATTGTCAATTCGTTTTGAAACGAATCAAAAACCTGACTAGTTGATGAAGTAGGGTCACTGTAACCACTTGAGCTTGAAACCTCGTCCGTCTGAGAGCTTCTCCAGCTGTGGATATCACTTCCTCCATAGCCAATTCCCGAGCTACTTGTTCGGTAAAAGCCTTTCTGGTTCAGTATCTTTGATTCATCCTCATCTAGAGATGCGGCTCTATTATGATGATGATGCGGATCATTGGTCTGTTTCTTAATATTCGTTCCAACCTTCTGGTTCACGTTTGAAAGCGCTTGGATTCTTTGGAAGAGTAAAGGTGCAGATGCGAACTGATGACTCGACGACGAACTTGCTGACCCTAAAATATTACAACAACAACCAAATTTAACCAAACAGGTAAACACCAGTTTTGTGTCCTACTTACAGAATAAGTTATACCTGAATGGCTATCTGAAGAAAATCGGCTTTCACTTCTTTCATCTGCAATGCTCGTTTCAATATCTATATCAGATTTACGAACATTGAGAAGCTTTCCTTTAGAGATAACATGAACCGTGCAAAATCTCGGAGTAACATCTGAAATCCTTGAAGACAAGTTGTTTCTCTTTAACTTCCTGCAAAAGAAACTATGAAGAATCAGACAAAAACAAAACAAAAGCTCAGAGAAAGCCAAAAGTTATGAGACTGTGTTTTGGATGTTACCATGAGAAGATGATAGAAGAAGAAGCTCCAATAACTAGCTCACTAATTCCATGATCTTGAACCGCTTTAGAGATTGCATCAGCTACATCGTCTGATTCAAGCACCATTATATCCAATTGTACCTTTGACATTTTCACATTTCAAAAATGTTCACATTCTTGATGAAACAGTAAATGAAATCCACTGTGGATTAATCACAATGTCTTATACATATACCTCTCTATGAACAAACATGTCTCTGCTTGGAAGAAGCATCTCTCTGGTTTTTCTATCAACATCTTTCTTGTAAACAGTTGTCGTCAAATTTTGTCTTACCCTCGAAACCGAATTTGAATCTCCTATTATTACCCAACAAAATCAAATCGAACTTCAATCTTCTAAAGATTATAATCTTATGTAAGGACCATATATATGTAATAACTTAAAACTAAAAAGAGTGAAGAAAGAACAAGACTTACTTGGTAAGACATGTAAGAGCTTGAAGACAACATGATCTTGAGAAGCAAATTGTTGAAGTGCCCATCGAACAACGCCTTTGGTTTTGCTATTGTTCCCTTTGATTGCTACGGCTACGATTAAAGCTCCATCTCCCATTTCTCGATTTTCAACGCCTAAGATCTGATTATCATCATCAGAGATTTTCAAGGATTGTTGAAAGTACAGAACCCAGAAAAATGAAAGGAGAGTTGAAGATACCTTATGCTTTTGACTTCAAAGCTTCAAGTCTTTTGTTTCCTTAACCTTGTCATAGTAGATGATTTTACAGCTTAAAGAGACAAACGAATCGAAGAGAAGAGAAAGAGTCATGAATTGGTCTGTTTTTTTATAATAATTAATGAAGTAACAGAGACATTTCTACAAGAAAACAAATATAATGTATAAAAAGTAAATACAATAAGGAAATTCTTGTTAATTCATCAACAAGGTTTAAGGTTTGTTTCTGTAAAAAATGAATTAAAAATTAAAACCAGAAAGGCTGTAACTAGAAGCAATGTTTAAAGATAAGATTCGAAGATACCTTAATAATTCCGACTTCAAAGCTTGAAGAATTTCCCATAAACTCGACAAATGAACAGAGAGAAGAGAGGAAAAAAGAAGAGAACGAATCAAATTGGAGTCAGTGAAATGGTCTTCCGATTAAATAAATGAGCACGAGAATTGAACTCTGAATGGAAATATATTAATTTTATAAAATATAAAGATTCAAAAGCGTAATCATTATAAAAAAACAGAATTGAAATGTCAAAAAAATGTCTAGAAGAGTTATCCTGAATATTTTGTTGGTGTGTCAATACTTGATGTGTATTCGGATAGTTCTATAGAAATTCTCTCACCAAATTTTTAAAACAAAAAAATTAACAATAAAATAATAAATAATATGGTTTTTGTAAAAATGTTTCTTAAATAGCCAATGATAAATGACCACCCAATGGTGTAGTCACTTTACAAATCCTCAAATTACCACGAATCGAACCCTATCTGCAAAAATATGAATGAAATTTAAAAGCGAGTAAGCTAATTAAAAAAAAAAAATTCTACCTCATAAATTTGTAGAAGAAAATTGTTTTTATATTTTAGAAAGAGTTTCACAATAAAATATTATTTCTTAAGTGAAAGATGTTATGAGAAGTTATATTGGAGATGGTTTAAGAGTTCGAAAAACTTGATGACGTTGAAAGTCAGAAGAGAGGACAAGTGGGCTTTTGTGGATTACCAATTGTTTCCTTATTCTGTTTTTGTTGACTTTTCAATTTATCTATTGATTATTACGTTCATTTCTCCGGATACATTCACCTTTATTTTTATTTTTCTTGTTCAACTACTATATGATATTTCTTTAGCAAAAAAATTCTTATTTTAGTATTGTAAATCTGATTTTTTTTCTTTTTTTAAGTTTCAGCTTTACATATTTCTAGTTTTCTTTTATGAGTTTTTTTTGTTTTGACTTGAAAAAGATTTTCGAATGATTTAATTCTTCTAAGTGTTTTGACTAGTAAAATTAAGTAAGCTGAAACTGAAAGGTGACATTTTCCATTTTGTCTATAAATTATTGTCAGTAATAATTTGAGGTGATTTTGGCTGGTGCAACCATTAAAACATCTCCAAATTCTGCATTTTTAGAGTATGAGACACTTCGAAATGTGAAAATTTTTAAACTTTTTTTCTCACCAAAATTTAAAAATAATACTATTTCTATTATATTCCTCACTATTGATCATAACTAGTTAAGATCATTAAGTTATTATAATTAACTATAATACATTTACAACATTACAAGCAAATTAGTTATTAAAATATTATATTATAATATAAAATTACAGAACAACAAATATAAAAACACATGATCTAAAACTAAAAGTTACAACGAAATATCAAATTTATTTTGTGTAAAATTTATTTTTAATGATATATAATTTTTTCTACATTAATATTTGTTAAGGTCTTTATACAAATTTTAAATTTATTCAGATGTATATAAAGTACTAGAATTATATAGGTTAAAGTGATAAATAACAAAAAGAATGAAAATATTTATAAAAAATATAACATTGTAAAGATTGAGTGCTAAAAGAAACTTAAAAAATTTGAAGTATTTTCTTCCAAAAAATACTTCAAATTTGAAAATATTTTCAAATGCTCTATGCATCAATACTTCTTGGTTTACTTCTTAGAAAACTCTTCACACTAATCTCCAGCAACAACACAACACAACACAAAGCTTTGTAGATAAAGGACACCTTGTGGATGTGGTCTAAACAGTTCACATGAACTTTTGGATACTCCAAACGTTTCGAAGTAATGCACAACCACGAATTTTGGAACTCAGGTACGGAGAGTCACTGCTTTGACCTTTCACGTACTTACATCTTTGATGAAGTGAATCAAACCTTATGTTATATAACGTCTAAAGCACAGATAAAGTTGATGCTTTTATGAATTAAAAAAATTTCAATAGTAAAATATCAATTTTTGAAAAACAGTATAAGAGACATCAATACACTACTTATAAAAAAATTTCAGTAGATCTATTATTGAAAAATAATTTTTCTTTTTTTTCGTGTAAATTATTTATCAACTTTGAATAATCTTGTTCAACCAAATCTTTTTTGATGAATATTATCAACAAGATATGATAAGCTATCAACAAGATTTGAAAAACATATTTCCGCACAAGCAACTGAAAACAGAATTGATGAGTCCCGACCTATCGGAACGTATGCGGACAATGGAACAGACAAGGGACCCAGTTGCGGAACACAAATCACGACCCAAGTGCCGATAATTGACCTAGGGATCACCACTAGATCCAAGACGGCTGCCCAAAATATACAAACTAAGTGTAACAACTATGCTGCCGAGTTCCTAGAGTCGTTACGACCAGACCGATCGCGACCTGATGGAGGTTATCCGAACGGTCTTCATCATCACTAGGTGAAGACCCTAATCCATTAAGGAAGTCTGATACTCTTTTCCCTCACCTTGGTTTTGTCCCAAGTGGTTTCCCAAGAGAGGTTTTAATGAGGCCAAGGCACTTAGCACATGGCCGCGCGCCTCTAATTGACGTGGCCATCTCTATCCCTTTCTTTTTATAGCCGTTTTATCTTATCTTTTTGTACGGAACAATTTCCCTTTTGTTGACCCGCATTTTGCTTGTTGACCCACTTGTCTGGGGTTTTAAGCTTTCCTATAAAAGGGTCCTATTTGCCTTTGTAAAGAGGTTAGCCTCATTTTATAAAAGAACCGAGTTTCTCATTTTCTCTTTGCGTGTGACTCGCTTAGAAACCCTTAGCCGACGTCGAACCGGGTTCACAGCGGCTAAGATTGACTGTATCGTGAGTAGAGACATCACTCACGTGTCGTCATTCGATCCATTTCACCCTCTTTTGTTTCATACTGTATATATATCTCATTGGAGGTTCCAGATTGAGACCTATCTGAATCTCTCCCATCATCTTTCCGTTTATCGCAACCAATTCGACTTTTTCATACCTTTTTCCGATACATTGTTCATCCGACAAACCCCTCTGTGACCGTCTGGCGCATCAGTTTTTGGAATCAGAGCCGAAGATCCCCACGGTTGTACCTATCTTTGCTCTTTTCCCTTTCTCGTTTGCCGTTTGTTCAAAGTTTGCGTCTTTCGTCTTCGTCGTTTTATTTTCTGTAAAAAGTTTGCTCCTTTGCGTTTTTTGGTTCTGTTTATGCGTGAAAAGTTGAAGTCTTGCTACGGTTTTCATCTCAGTGGCATTGGAAACCCATTCGATTGATTTTCTCTCTGATTTTTCACCGAAAGATTCGAACTTTGCGTCTTCGTGTTCTTGCGTTGATTGCTTTTAGTTTTCTCATTTTCCTTGGCTAGATCTTAAAAGTGTTTCCTTTTTTTGAGTCTAAATGTTTTCTCTGGTGGCCTTGAAACACAGTGTTGCCACACGAGCTCGCGACTCCGTACGCTGCCGCCTAGCTTGAAAACACAGTGTACCCCTTTGTCGCCTAGCTTGGCCGTTGGCGACTACTTTTCTCTCTCCAATCATTGACTTCTTTTGACCAATCAATTTTCAAATAAGATTCCTTCTTATCCAATTAGTCGTTATGCCTCACCCACGTGTGTGTCTTGTACAGGTGGATCGCACGCAGCCGACGGTATGACAACCAGCTGAGACCTGCAACCCGTACAACCACCGACTCCGATCTGTACAGCCACGACCGGGATCCGTACACTGTCGTCCGTACTCCTCTCTCCGGTGACCCTCCGCCGGACTTATTTTTCCAGTGACCTTGCGCCACAGTTCGTACTTGTTTTGGTACATCGGAATCCGTACGCTGCCGTCCGTACAATGGCGGCTCAAGATCCACTGATGGCTCCAGCCCCTCCACCTTAAATCGGAGCCGTTCTCATGCAAATCTAAGCCTAGCTGGGCCAAATCGATGAGCGGCTCAAGCGACTCGAGATCGTTCGGCCAGCCGGCCAACGAGTGCCTACGCACCGCGAGCCGATGGTCCCACCTCCTCCCGGACAACAACCAGATCAAGGAAAAGTCGATGACTACTTCACCGAAGAAGATCCAGACTACCCGAGGCGGAGACTGCCACGCCGAGATGACAATCGCCCAATGGGTCCTAACCAAGTCGGACCTTCGTACAAACTCATAGTTCCCACCTTTGTTGGGAAGGTTGATCCTGAAGCTTACCTTCAGTGGGAAGGTCGCATGGATAAGTTCTTCTCGTGTTATACTTACCCGGATCAACGTCAAGTTACCTTTGTTTTAGCTCAACTCACAGATCATGCACTCACTTGGTGGGATCGAGACGTGGATGAGCGAAGAAGAAACTATGAACGCCCCGCTCCCAATTGGATTGCCATGAAGGCTTTGATGAGGCGTCGACATATCCCTCAATACTATAGCCGAGCTTACAGAGGCGGTTTAGAAGACTCACCCAAGGAACTAAGAGCGTTGAAGAGTATTTTGAAGAATTTGAGCACCTAAGGAACCGGCTGCAAATTGAGGAAACCAAGGAAGCTCTAATGGCTCAGTTCTTAGATGGCATGAATGAAAGAATTACAAGGAAGGTTGAGTGCCAAACATACCACGGCTTCGAGGAGATGTTGCACTTGGCCATTCAAGTGGAGCAACAAATTAAGAGGAAGACTGCTAGCACCACTCGGGCCCGGGGCCAGGGACTTCTGAGCTGGACTCAGATTGCGTCCTCCTCCCATGGAGCAAACCGCGGACCCGAGAAGCCAAAAGCTGTTCACATCGACTCTCGATTCAAGCCACGCGAGCTTAGAAACAACCTGTGACCCGAGTCACGTCCTCAGCCCACCGATGCAAGAACTACGGATATCGAGTGCTTCAAGTGTCGAGGACGAGGTCACTATGCCTGTGATTGCCAAACCTGCGGAACATGACCCTCACTGCTACAGGGGATTATGAGTCCAAAGATGAGGCCAACGACCCGCAAGAACCTCCCGAATAAGCCGAGACCGAGGAAACCATCGCCGAGCCGAAGGTTGGGGAACTTCTCATGATACGCCGAGTGTTTAGTGTCAATCCTGTGCCGAAAGACTCCAACCAGCCTGACAACATCTTCCACACTCGATGCATGGTAAGTGGGAAGGTGTGTGGCTTGATCATCGACGGGGGCTCATGTACCAATGTCGCGAGCTCCTACATGGTCAATAAACTGTCTCTTGCAACCACACCCCACCCAAAACCTTATAAACTTAAGTGGTTGAACAATAAGTCTATGATTAATGTGTCCGAACAAATTTCGGTCACATTCAATGTGGGATCATACAAGGACCAAGTCCTATGCGATGTAGTGCCGATGCAAGCCAGCCACCTATTATTGGGTAGGCCTTGGCAATTTGACAAGAAAACATCCCACTGTGGTCACACGAACCAGTATCATTTCATTCATGATAATAAGCGAATGTGCCTTAAGCCATTGACGCCTTCACAAGTTAATGAGTTGCAAACGAACATAGCTAAGGATCCGGATACTAAAACGAGCCTCTTGATTAATGTTGGGGATGTTTGGAGATCACTTAGTGACTCATCCTGTCATATTTTACTAATGGTCTTTATGGCGTTGTTGTCTATAGCTAGTAAAGACGCATTCGTCCCGGAAGCCATCAAGGAGCTCATAAGCCGATTTCAAGACGTGTTTCCCGAAGAGCTGCCTCAAGGCCTACCTCCTATCTGAGGGATTGAGCACCATATCAATCTCATCCCGGGAGCCCAACTTCCAAACCGAGCTGCATATAGAGTCAATCCAACCGAAGCCAAAGAATTGGATAGGCAAGTCGGAGATCTCATGAAGCAAGGCTACGTGCGCGAAAGTCTCAGCCCTTGTGTCGTACTAGTCCTCTTGGTTCCCAAGAAAGATGGGTCTTGGCGCATGTGTGTTGATTGTCGAGCAGTCAACAACATTACCGTGAAGTATAGGCATCCCATTCCGAGGCTAGACGACATGTTAGATGAGCTGGACGGAGCAAGCATCTTTACAAAAATCGATCTTAAAAGTGGGTATCACCAAGTTCGGATGAAAGAAGTTTATGAATGGAATACGGCTTTCAAAACCAAGCAGGGTCTTTACGAATGGTTGGTCATGCCGTTCGGCCTTTCCAACGCCCCGTCCACCTTCATGCGCCTAATAAATCACGTACTCCAACCCTTTATCAATAAGTTTGTTGTGGTTTATTTTGATGATATCATTATCTATAGCCACGACCTTCATATTCACTTGTCGCACCTTAATGCGGTTTTGACAACACTTTGAGAAGAAAAGCTTTACGCTAACTTCAAGAAGTGTGTTTTTGGCACTAATGAGCTTGTGTTTCTAGATTTTGTTGTGGTGCGCAGGGCCTACGACTGGACCAAGAAAAGATAAGGGATATCGAGGAGTGGCCCACACCAACCACCGTGAGCCAAGTAAGAAGCTTCGACGGCCTGGCCAGTTTCTACCAACGGTTTGTCAAGAATTTTAGTACCGTGGCCGCGCCTCTTACAGCCATTACCAAGAAGAGTGAGGAGTTTACATGGGGACCAGCCCAAGAATCTTCTTTCCGCAAGCTCAAGAAAAGGCTGACCCAAGCCCCACTCCTCGTCCTACCTAATTTCGAGAAAACTTTTGAAGTGGAGTGTGATGCATCCGACATCGAGATTGGAGCGGTCCTGACCCAAGGAGGCAAACCCGTGACCTACTTTAGTGAAAAGTTACATGGTTCCATGTTGAACTATCTGACGTATGATAAGGAGTTTTATGCTTTGGTTCGGCCCATGGAAACGTGGCAACATTATCTTCTACCTCGGGAGTTTGTGATTCACACAGACCACGAGACATTGTAACATCTCCGTGGCCAGACCAACCTCAAGAAGCAGCACGCCAAATGGCTGGAGTTCATCGAGGCTTTCCCTTACGTAATCAAATAGAAGAAGGGCAAAGAAAACATTATGGCCGATGCCTTGTCAAGGAGACATGCCTTGATTACCACAATGGAAGCAAGACTTTTGGGATTCGAGGGAATCAAAGGAGCCTATGAAACAGACCTGGAGTTTGGAGATAGCTACAGGGACCACGGAAAGGGAGTTCACTCTCGATTCTATATTGCTGATGGTTTCCTTTTTCGTGAATGCAGGTTGTGTATACCCGCCGGCTTGATCCGAACACTCCTATTGCAAGAAGCCCATGGAGGCGGCTTAGCCGGTCATTTTGGAGTCACTAAGACTTAAGAGGTTCTCAAAGATGAAGCGCATGGTAGAGAAATTTGTGGGTCGCTGTATCACTTGCCGAACCGCCAAATCCACGCCGCAGCCCAACGGATTATATAAACCTATACCAATTTTGAATGGACCATGGGTTGATTTATCAATGGATTTTGTGCTTGGATTACCTAATTGTTATCGCAAGGATGCTATTTTTGCGGTTGTTGACAGGTTTTCGAAGATGGCACACTTCATACCGTGCAACAAGCTCACGGATGCCATAGCCCTAGCCAACCTCTTCTTTGAAGAAGTGGTTAGACTACACGGGTTGCCCAGCAGCATAGTGTCGGACCACGACCCAAATTTCCTCGGACATTTTTGGCAATCCTTATGGAGAAAGATGGGAACTAAACTGTTGTACTCAACCGCCTGCCACCCATAAACCGATAACCAGACGGAGGTCGTGAACCAAGGGAATTGGCTCGAGCTACTTCCGCTCATGGAATTCGCATACAACCAGTCGGTTCACTCCGCAACCAAGAAATCTCCTTGTAAGTAGCCTACGGATTCAGACCCCTAATACCTATGGACCTACTACCTATACCATGAAATGAAATAGAGTGCCAAGACCGAAAAACAAAGGTTGAGCTGATGAAAATACTACATGCCGAGGTTTGAGAAAACTTGGAAAGGCAGACCGAGTAATATGCCCACAAAGCCAATAAACATCGCAAGGCAATGATCTTTAAACCCGACGATTGGGTTTGGCTACACTTAAGGCCGGAATATTTTCCCCAACACTGAAAAGACAAGCTCAGCCCGCGGGGAGACGGACCTTTTCAAGTCATCGAGAGAATCAACGACAACGCCTACCGCCTCAAACTCCTCGGTACGTATCGGACCTCAACCTCTTTCAATGTGGCTGACTTAGTTCCTTTTGATGTAGGTGATGACTATGAAGTTTTGAGGCCAGAACCGTCTCAAGGGGGAGGGAATGATGAGTCCCGACCTATCGGAACGCATACAGACAACGGGACAGACGAGGGACCAAGTTGCGGAACACAAAGCACGACCCAAGTGCCGATAATTGACCCAAGGATCACCACTAGATCCAAGACGGCTACCCGAAATATACAAACTAAGTGTAACAACTATGCTGCCGAGTTCCTATATTCGTATGACCCGTGGTCATACGACCAGACCAATCACGACCCAATGGAGGTTATCCGAACGGTCTTCACCATCACCAGGTGAAGACCCTAAGCCGTTAAGGAAGTCTGGTACTCTTTTCCCTCACCTTGGTTTTGTCCCAAGTGGTTTCCCAAGGGAGGTTTTAATGAGGCCAAGGCACTTAGTACATGGCCGCTCACCTCCGAGTGATGTGGCCATCTCTATCCCTTTCTTTTTATAGCCGTTTTATCTGATCCTTTTGTACGAAACAATTTCCCTTTTGTTGACCCGCGTTTTGCTTGTTGACCCACTTGTCTAGGGTTTAAAGCTTTCTTATAAAAGGGTCCTATTTGCGTTTGTAAAGAGGTTAGCCTCATTTTATAAAAGAACCGAGTTTCTCATTTTCTTTTTGCGTGTGACTCGCTTAGAAACCCTTAGCCGATGTCGAACCAGGCTCACGACGGCTAAGTCTGACTGTATCGTGAGTAGAGACATCACTCATATGTCGTCATTCGATCCATTTATTGCAACCATTTTGACTTTTCCATACCTTTTTACGATACAATGTTCATCCGACAAGATGTGATAAGCTATTCTTGTGTTTGGATAACAACCATCCATTCCTCTTAAAAATTCCAACACATCGACCACTTTTGTAATTTTCTTTGGCAACAATCCTCTTGAAAATTTAAGTTCTATAAATAGATTTTTCCCTTCTGTATTTGAAACTCCCTCATGCTTGAGATAAGTTTCAACCTTCATACAAGATGCCATGAAATCATCATCTTTTTCGATTTTAGCTTCTTTAAACTGAACAAAAATCCAAAGATTTTCTCATAATACTGAAATTGTTTGAATTTTACCTCAAGCGACATGATAGCTTTGATCCACTATATTGATAAATTAATTAATACTAAAACTCTCCTCTCCAGTTACCTTTTTAATTTCATCAACTTTCTCAGCATCTTCATCACAATGTCTTTTTCTTTTCACCAAATGTTTGAACTTTGTTGGAAAATCTGGTTCAATCTCCATTTCAGTGGGAATTTCAATAGCTTTAGCTTTTGCTTTCTCAAACCCTATTGACAACATGATTTTACTGTATTTCTCAAATCCTATTATACTTATGTGTCGATGCAGTACGAAAGGATGTCGAACCAAATGGGAGTGTAATTAACATTTAAGATGCAACTAACTAATCTCATCCAAGCCAATCAGGGTGAATATTTTTTCGTCTAGCAAGCTAAATGTAACAAGCATAAATAAAATAAAGTATTAAAACTAAGCCGAGCAAACAAATAAACATAGCAAACAAATAAATAGAGCTAGCAATGAAAACAGAGTAAGAGCATGATATATATCAGTGAAAAATAAAGCAGTAGGTGAAACAAGCGCAAGGTTATAAGAAAACAATTTTATGAGGAATGAGTATCATGGATCAGCGTGTCACTTATATTCACTAGGCGCTTGACGACACTCAAAAGAGTAAACCTCTAGGAAGCAAGTACACAAGGCATTGAATCCACTCTCGTGGCAAACAAACTTAACTAAGCTATTAACAGACCTTACCACCATAGGCGTTTGACAATTTAATCGGCATGAAGAAAAAAATTACTTCGAGACGATTCACACCTTAGACGTTCGATCCATCGAGCT
>JAKUCM010001763.1:0-36317 GCA_023374145.1 Lepidium sativum
CCCCCCCCCCCCCCCCCCCCCCCCCCCCCCCCCCCCCCCCCCCCCCCCCCCCCCCCCCCCCCCCCCCCCCCCCCCCCCCCCCCCCCCCCCCCCCCCCCCCCCCCCCCCCCCCCCCCCCCCCCCCCCCCCCCCCCCCCCCCCCCCCCCCCCCCCCCCCCCCCCCCCCCCCCCCCCCACCCCCCCCCCCCCCCCCCCCCCCCTCCCCCCCCCCCCCCCCCCCCCCCCCCCCCCCCCCCCCCCCCCCCCCCCCCCCCCCCCCCCCCCACCCCCCCACCCCCCCCCCCCCCCCCCCCCCCCCCCCCCCCCCCCCCCCCCCCCCCCCCCCCCCCCCCCCCCCCCCCCCCCCCCCCCCCCCCCCCCCCCCCCCCCCCCCCCACCCCCCCCCCCCCCCCCCCCCCCCCCCCCCCCCCCCCGGCTACCACCTGTTCATCTACCTTTGGTCTGATGTCCAGTCTAGCTTCTACTCAAAGAACCCATTTCTTCCTTCATGGCATATGTCCACATAATTCTGTGTCTACTAGCCATAGCTTCCTTATAGGCTTTATGCTCCTCCCCATCTATTAAACTGAGACACATTTAATGCGTTACATTGCAACATTTCCCTTTATGAACCTGCTTGGCTTTCTAGTGACTCATCTTTCTCTGTCTCTAGCTAGTAGATAGTCATTGTAGGGCCTCTGAGTCTTCTGCATCACTTTCATCTTCTTAATCATCAACACGATTTTGAACAAACCCAGAACTATCTCGATTCTGATATGTTCTTACAGTTGCACTTCTAGATTTTGGTGGTTCTTCTTTATCTTCTGGTAGCAAGAAAATGACCCTTCTTGTTCTACAATCCTGTGCTTTCTGAACCTCATCACTGGAAACCTTACCAATCCCGTGCTTTCTGTGCTTACAATGCAGTTTATGTCCTCCAAACTCCAGATTCTATACCCTTTTACACCTTGTGGATATCCTAAGAAAACCCCTTTCTTAGCCCTTCGTTTTAGTTTTCCATGATCACTGTGAAAATATGCCAAACATCCAAAACGTTTCATTTACGAATAATCTGGCTCTTTCCATGACCATAACTGTTCTCGAATTTGATAATCAATAAACTTAGAAGGTGTTCTATTGATTATATACACCACAATAGACGTAGCCTCAACCCAATATGCCTCCTGACAATCCCGTCTCACTTAGAAATTTTTTTACCTTTTCCAAAATTGTCATATTTTGCCTCTCAACGACTTCATTATGATGCGGAGTATAGGGACACGTTTTGTGTCTTATAATACCATTAATCTTGCAGTGATCATCAAAGTTCTTGTTACAATACTCTAAACCATTGTTTGTTCTTAGCCTCTTCAGTTTTCTTCCATATTGATTCTTGTAAGAGCCTTCCATTCCACAAATTTACTATAGGCTTCATCCTTTGTCTTCAAAAAATACATCCATACTTTCCTTGTGAAGTCATCTATAAAAGACATATAGTATTGACTCTTAGCGAGACTTGGTGTCACGTTTGGTGACGCCCAAAGATCCAAATGAACATCCTCTAGAGGCCCTTTGAAATATGTGATCCTTTGTTAAAAGACATCCTGTGTGATTTCCCAAATATGCAAGGTTCACAATTCTTGAAATCGTTCAGTGATTCAGTATGAATTAGCCCCTTCTTAATTAGAGCTTGCATATTCCGGCTACTCATGTGGCCAAGTCTGCTATGCCAAATATCCAATGAACCCTTTGATTATTTCATTGCATTGCATTCAGGGACCTCCACTCTTCCATTTAGAAAATATAGGGTGTTATTGTAGTCAGCGGTCATCACAAATTTCTCTTTTTCATCACCTTTAATTTGTAATCCCGAGACTGAAGCCAACAGTTTATAGTCTCTAGTTATCCCAACGATATAAGGTTCCTTCTTGAGGTAGGTGTGTATCTCACTTGTGTCAAAATGAATGTTGACCCGTCATCATTCACAAAACTCACCTTCCTAATTCCTTTAACTTCACAGAATCTGTCGTTCCCCATTAATAATCCTTCCACCATCAATTTCTTCTATATCAAATATTAAATCTTTGTTTGATGTCATATGATATGAGCTCCTGAATCCAATATCCACTCATCTTCAGGTGACGACTTTGTGGCCATTAACATTTTTGGTTCTGTGTATTCGGCCCTACACACACTAACTTATGTTGTGTCCACTTTTACACTTGGCTTTCTTTTGGGACAGTCTCTCTTGAAATGTCCCTTCAACACCACAAACCCAACATGATCTTCCCTCTGGCTTTGATATTGCCATGTGCTTGCTTCCAATTCTATTATCCTTAGATTGACCCCTTTTCTCTTTCCTTCCACGAGACTGCACTATCAATCCCTCTGACTCATAATGTAGTTTATAGGTGCATTTCACAATCAGCTCCATCTCAATTGAATACGCCGAACTGATAATATCCTTCGGAGTTATGGTTTCCTTTCCCACACTATATTTCAAAGTATGAACCAGATTTTCAAACTGCTTAGGAAGGTTATTCATCAGTATAGCTGCTTTGTCTTCTTCACCAATGTCAACATGAACACTTGATAAATCTGATATTAACCTGTTGAAAACATCAAGGTTCTTGTCCAGATTCTTCCCTGAGTCCATCTTAAAACTATAAAACTTATGTTTAAGGTTGAATCTGTGCGGTAAATTCTTTACATGATACTCAACTTCCAAAGCAGTCCACATATCATAAGTTGTTCTTTCTTTCTTAACCTTCCTTAAAACACTGTCTAACAAACTTGTTCCGATCAAATTTTTGGCTCTTTTGGCTTTGTCTTTGAATTTCGGATCTGCCTTTGCTTCAGCAAATAGCTGTTTTGTAGTCTTCCGTGAGGGGCCTAGCTTCTGTACTCTTTACTTCTTTACCATCCTTTGTACCTTTTTCAACCTTCTCTTCCTTTAGATCATAACTTTCTTCTTCATCCAAATAGATTGGTAACAAAGGTGACTCGAGACCAAGAATCTCTAATTGAGCCAATACCTTGAATTTCCACAGAGAGAAATCTCCATCACCATTCAACTTCTTAACTTCAAACCATCCTAATGTTGGTTCCATCTGGTCAACCTTACTTCACAGTACTCTCTCTCTCTCTCTTAGAACCACCGTCTTAAACTTAGAACAGAAAAAATACTTACACACTGATAACATGAGTTTTAACTCTATATCCTACTGCAAGTGCACAGCAAACGAAATAGTATTTAGGAGTCAAATCCACGAAGACCAATTATCACACTAACGATTGAATTATTTAACTAGAGTTAAGTCGATGGGTATTTTGATTGGAATCAATTATAACTGAGAAATTTAATGTAAACAATATTTAGAAAGCATCAAGCTTAGGGAATTTGTAAGGAAATCAAGGTTAGGATGAGGAATCTATTCAGGAAAGTTTAATTCTGTTCTCGACTAAGAAATAATAATTGACTAACCCACTCTCGCAGCGATAATCACTATGCTTAGATTCTAGAGATCCTAACTCTCGTTGGTTCTAGAACTCTAACCATGCAGTATTAACAGTTCTCAAGTGTCCACAACCCAACCTAGCATCTAATCTCATTGGTAGTGAAGGAGTTGTTCACCTAGAAAGGTTCTCATTCGTATTAAACTTCTGCGATAATAAGTAACCTAAGATCATAGATTAGTTAGCTACTCTAATCTAGTTATTAACCATATTCCTAGGCTGAGATTCCATAATTTTGACCTATTTGTTCCTCACCCTTATGTCCCGTGAGATCTTAGAATACCTGATAACAGAATTTTTAAACTATTGTCAAATCCTATTATACTTGTATGTCGGTTGTAGTATAATAGGTGTCAATCCAACTAGGAATGTAATTATCAATCAGGATGCAGTTAACTACCCTAATTTAAGCCAATCAAAGTGTGGTTTCTCTAACAACCTAATTCGAACCTTTAAAACGAAAATAGACAAAACAATGCAATTGTAAATAATTCAAACAGAGCAATAAACAGTAGAGTATCAAATAGAATCAACGCAGGGTGAGAAAGCAGGATCCTGAGGAGTGAGTTTCATGGGTCAACATGACTCTTAAGTTAACTAGGCGCTTGATATCACTCAATAGAGCTAGTCTCTAGGCAACGAGAACACAAAATAATGAGTCCACTCTCGTGGTAAACAAACTCGAGTAGACTACTAACAGACCCTATCGCCATAGGCATTTGATAATCTAGTCAGAATGAACGATCAACTCGCTTAACGCCGATTTACACCTCAGACATTCGATCCCTCGAGCAGAGCATGTGAATCTGTGAAGTGGTTCAGTCTGACGCTCTACCAAACACCCATCGGTGCTAGAGCGTCTCAGAACAAGAGTTAGTTGATCAGAATGAAACTAGTGATGATAACACCAAATCAGAAAAGACTTACATAAATCTAACCCTAAGCGCCTTATAAAACCTAAGCATCATGTATACCTAACTCATCCTCAGGAACCCTAGGTGACTACTCAGAACACATGAGTTTAACAGCAAACACGAATTTAAGGTTTGAATGCATCAATGAAGGACTCGAACAATGTATGAAATCAACGCTTAATGTAAAACTCAATTGCATAAAAATAAACTCAAAAATCAGAAAGTTGCGTTGGATTACAAAGCTCTAAGTTTGCAAGAAAAATCAATTGTAAAAACTCGGTTTCGGGTTTTGCAACATGTAAGAATATTTATACTAAACTCATAGCAAAACCCAAGATAAACTCGGCCCAATGCGCAATGGATTTTAGCCTCGGTTTGGCCCAATAGTGAAAAGAGTAGTAGTGCATTTGAGCTGGCCCTCCGCGAGTGGGTACTCGAGTTGAGCTCGAGCGAGTGAACTCACGCGTGTGTTCACATGATTACTCGAGCTGAAACGCGTGTGAGCTCGATCTGGCGCGTGAGTGAGCTCAAGTTGGGGGCTCGAGTTGGGAACTCCAGTTGGGAGCTCGAGTTGGGAGCTCAAATTAGGGGCTCGAGTTGGGGGCTCGAGTAGGGAGCTCGAGTTGGGGGCTCGAGTTGGGGGCTCGAGTTGGGAGCTCGAGTTGGGAGCTCAAGTAGGGAGCTCGACCTGGAGCTCAATCTGGGCTCGACCTGGGGCTCGATCTGCCCGCATCCAGTACCTGAACACTCACAAAAAGTAGTATGTATGCACATGCATGTGAATGTGTATGAATGATACTATCTAGACTCCAACTATATGAGAATGTATCAAAATGTACGTATAATATACCTAAATGATGCTCCTAAGACGTGCTAAAAACGTGTATATCAACTCCCCCGAACTTAGTCTTTGCTTGACCTCAAGCAAATGCATAGTGCTAAGAAGGAAAAGGTGGTGCAGACAATGGGAACACCTTGCCTCAAACAAACAACTCAGTAGGCTGAAAACTGTAAGCCACAAATGACGCTTATTCCATTGTAAAAACACAATTTACTCTCATCAAGGCTTAGCATCCTAACCAGATATCCCTAATGCTTAGCTGGGCTCTAAGAAGTGCAAGTTTGATTCCTAGTTCCAAAGGTGTGAGCCTGAAGAGGGGTTATTGATCATAGACTATTGGTGCAACTTCCAGGAGTTTAGCAAACTTAATTTATTCAGCACAATTTTTTTTTAGATTCAGTTTCTGCTCAAACTCAGAATTATCCTCGAGCTTTATTAGTGAATGCAAGGAAGTACGGGTCTACGCACAGCCCTGATTCACCTTAGGCATCAATGTCTTTTCTTTTTCAATGAACACGAAAAAGTACGGGTTTACGCACAGTCCCCGTTCACCTTAGGCAAAATCATATTGGTTTTATCAGTGAACACAAGAAAATACGGGTTTACGCACAGTCCCCGTTCACCTTAGACCTTGTTATGTGAGCTGAGTTAAATGAGAAGTACCTAATTTTTTTTTCCTTTCATTCTTTCTAATTGACAAGATAAACTCAAGGAAGGATCAAATTCAATGCATCTCAAACCCCTATCTTGGCAAATTCAAATTCAATATTAGAGGAAACAAACCAGGTCCTTTCGAGACACAACATAAACACATGTTTCAAAGGCGGACGATCTACATGTTCGGTTTTGAAAGGGAAGAACCGCAAGTCCAAGAGTTCACTATGGTTACTAATCAATCAACCTAGCAAGAATGTCTATCCATACAAAGATGATTCCCAAAACTTAGACTCGATCCTAGGTGCAATGCATGAAACTTTATGAACACTCTGTTTTTGAAGGATGCGTTTTCATTTTTTTTTTATAATGCGTATGAAACATGAGGAAAATCAAAAATAAGAACAAAGAAAACATGATCAAATGAAGTCTAGAATCCTCCCCCAGACTTAAATCACACAGTCTCTTGTGTAGATAAAAGTGAAAAAGGATCCCAGACCAACAAACATAATAAAAGCATGTAGTGATATATACACGAGGAGTGGTGCAGTCATACCTCAGTGGCGGCTTGACGAAGCGTGGTGACGGTGTGTGTGTTTGATGGCGTGATGGCGCGTGTATTTGACGGCGAGACTCGAGAGAAGCTGGGAGGAGCTCGAGTGGGGACTCGAGCTTGGTCGAGCATTGAGGCGACTAGGCATGGAGCGTTGGGGTGGGGCAGCTGGACGTATGCTCGAGCTTGGCGCTCGAGTTGGAGACTCGCGGGAGCTCGAGCTGTCGTCAGGGCGCGGACGAGGTGCATGAGGCGCAGGGAGCTCGAGTTGCAAGCTCGATTCCTGAAAATCAAATACTAAGATAGGCGATAAAAATTGTAAAAGCATAATTAAAATATGTGCAAGGATATGCATGGGATTGCCTCCCAAGTGCGCTTGTTTATAGTCACTGAGCTTGACTTCCACTCTTTCAAAGGTCAGT
This sequence comes from Lepidium sativum, assembly GCA_023374145.1. NCBI lineage: Eukaryota > Viridiplantae > Streptophyta > Magnoliopsida > Brassicales > Brassicaceae > Lepidium > Lepidium sativum. Next base: position 6,880 of record JAKUCM010001763.1, read on the forward strand.
TGGTTCATCGAGAGAAACTGAGGGTCTCTCGTGAATAGTCTCATCGGCTCGATACTGCTTAACCCTCTGTCCATTCACTCGGAATGGACCTGACCATTTTGACTTCAACTTTCCTGGGAACAATTTTAGCCTCGAGTTAAACAGTAACACTTGGTCGCCTGGCGTGATTTTCTTGTGTGCAATCTTCTTGTCGTGGAAGGCTTTTGTCCTTTCCTTGTACAATTTTGAGCTCTCGTAGGTTTCAAGTCTGTCCTCCTCTAACTCATGCAGGTTCAGGACCCTTTTCTCTTGAGCCGTTTTAAGATCAAAATTTATGAACCTTGTAGCCCAGAGTGCCTTGTACTCTATCTCAACAGGCAGATGACATGCTTTTCCATATAGAAGCTGAAATGGTGTCCTTCCAATTTGTGTCTTGAAGGCTGTTCTGTAAGCCCACAGGGCGTCGTCCCACTTCATGGCCCAATCACGTTTTGACACCCCCAACAACTCGAGCTAAAATAGCCTTGTTCTGCTTGTTTGAAACCTCCACCTGACCACTAGTTTGTGGATGATAAGGCGTAGCTACCTTATGCTTAACTCCATTTTTCTTTAGCAGGTTCTCAAACACCTTGTTACAACACGAGGCACACCAAATCTGGGGAAAATGATGCTCTTGAACAGCTTGATGACGACTCTAGCATCATTAGTCGGACTTGCCACAGCTTCTACCCACTTCGAGACGTAGTCCACTGCGACGAGAATGTAGCGATTCCCATGAGATGGTGGATTGAAAGGTCCCATAAAGTCGATTCCCTAGTAGTCAAATATCTCAACCTCTAGAATTGGGTTCTGTGGCATCTCGTTCCTTCTGCTGATACTACCCATTCTCTGACATGGTTCACACTTGGAGATGAAATCCTGAGTGTCCCTGAACACTGTCGGCCACCATAACCCAGATTGCAAAATCTTCTGTACTGTCTTGAACGTGGCGAAATGTCCACCGTAAGCAGACCCATGACAATGCTCCAGAACACCCTGAATCTCTTCTTCTGCTATGCACCTTCTGAACAAACCATCTGCTCCTTTCTTGTATAAGTAGGGCTCATCCCAGAAGTAGTGGTTGACGTTTCTGAAAAACTTCTTCCTCTGATAGGCGTCCAAACAGCTAGGCACTTCACCCACGACTAAGTAGTTGACTAAATCCGCATACCAAGGTAGAGTGGATCCATCTAACTTCTTGTTGATTTGAGAACAATTCTCTTCTGCTCCCAGAGTCATGAGTTGCTCTTCTGGCATTGAGTCATCAATAGGGGTCGAGTCCTCAATCATCATTCATGACAGGTGATCTGCAACCCCGTTTTCCACTCCAGGTTTGTCCACAATCTCTAAATCAAACTCTTGCAGCAGCAGTATCCATCTCAGTAGTCTCGACTTGGCGTCTTTTTTCTTCATAAGATATTTCAACGCTGCGTGATCAGTGTGAACAATAACCTTGGATCCCACCAAGTATGATCTGAATTTTTCAAACGCAAAGACTACAGCAAGGAGTTCCTTTTCTGTGGTGGCGTACTTGATTTGAGCGTTGTCTAGAGTCCTGCTGGCGTAGTGTATCACGTTCAACTTCTTGTCCTTTCTCTAACCCAGGACTGCTCCAACAGCAAAATCGCTTGCATCACACATGATCTCAAATGGAAGGTCCCAGTCTGGAGCTTGGACTATTAAAGCATATATCAGCGCCTCTTTGATCTTAAGGAACGCTTCGAGACACTCAGGGTTGAAATTGAACTCGACCTCTTTGCATAGTAGGCTCGTGAGGGGCCTTGCAATTTTGGAGAAATCCTTGATGAATCTTCTATAGAACCCAGCGTGACCCAGAAAACTTCTAATATCCTTCACTGTCTTAGGAGGTTGCAGTTAAGCCATTACCTCAATCTTTGCCTTGTCAACCTCAATACCCCTCTCAGATATTTTGTGCCCCAACACTATACCTTCCTGAACCATGAAGTGACACTTTTCCCAGTTGAGCACAAGGTTGGTCTCCACGCACCTGCTAAGCACCCTGCACAAATTTGACAAACAAGAGAAGTAGGAAGAGCCATAGACGGAAAAATTATCCATGAACACCTCGACTACGTCCTCAATCAAATCCGAGAAAATGGAAGTCACACAGCGCTGAAATGTAGCAGGAGCATTGCACAACCCAAACATCATGCATTTGTAAGCGAAAGTGCCATAAGGGTAGGTAAAAATAGTTTTTTCTTGATCATCCGGGGTGTATTGGGATCTGGAAGAATCCACTGTACCCATCAAGGAAACAATAATACTTTTTACCAGACAACCTTTCAACCATCTGATCAATAAAAGGCAAAGGAAAACGATCTTTTCTACTGGATGAATTCAGCTTCCTATAGTCTATACACATCCTATGTCCCGTTATGGTTCTAGTGGGTATTAGTTCGTCTTTATCATTCTTAACCACAGTAATACCCCATTTCTTAGAAACACAATGCACAGGCGAGACCCACTTACTATCAGAGATTGGATATATAACATCAGCGTCTAGCAACTTAAGTATCTCTTTTTAAACCACTTCTTTAAGGTTCAGATTCAATCTCCTCTGGGGCTCTACACTAGAATGAGATTCATCTTCTAAGTGTATCCTATGCATGCAAAAACTTGGAGAAATTCCTCTAATATCCTTAAGCCTGTATCCTATGGCTTTTCTAAAACGTTTAAGCTCAGTCAAAAGCATACTCAATTCATCATCATTCAAGACATCATTTAAAATTACAGGATAAGTGGAATTGGGGCCCAGAAAAGCGTACCTCAGCCCTGCAGGAAGTGGTTTCAGCTCCAATTTGGGTGCCATGAGCTCAGACCAGTCATCAGTAACGTCAGGCGTAGCGCACTCGAGCACTTGCAGCTCGAGTCTCTGTCTCGAGTCCACCTCAGATGCATTCGAGTCCAATTCCTCAATCACCGTCGGACTCTTGATTGGTCTATGGCAATCCAACAAGTTCGCATAGCATTCAGCTTCCATACTCAGGTACCCCTCAGCGGCTGGCTTTGTCAGAGCAACTTGTAGTTGATCTTCTGCTGCCAATTCCTCTAACAGCTCATCAGCAAGAGTTTCCATCTCGTGCATTGAGAACACTTGACCTTCAATCGTTGGTTTCTTAATCGCATCATTGATGTTGAATTTCATTCTAAGATCAATTAAAGCGCCTGCTGTGGCCAAGAAAGGTCTTCCAAATAACAGAGGGTCCTTAGGTTCTTCTTCCATCTCCAATAAAACAAAATCCGTTGGTATCTCAACTCCCCCGACCTTCACAGGAAGGTCTTCTAAGACATGAGGGATTCTAACTGACCTATCTGCCAGAATCAATGAGATTTTGCAGGGCTTGTAATCAACAAAGCCTAACCTTTTTGCAACTGAAAGCAGCATAAGACTGATTGAGGCACCTAGATCGCAGAGACACTTGCTGAATGATAAGGGTCCAAGCGAGCAGGGGATTGTAAAGGTTCCAGGATCACCAAGCTTTTTTGGCACAACTTTCCTTTGGATTATGGTGCTAATTTCGTGTGTCAGTACGACCATACCCTCGACTGTTTGAGTTATCTCCTTAACTGCATCCTTGAGGAATTTATGGTATGGAGGTATTAGCGTAAAAGCGTCCAGAATCGGAAACTTCACCTCAATGTCCTTCATCTGCTTGTCAAAGAGCGCCTTGTACTTCTCAGTAAGCTCCTTCTTGAATCTTTGGGGAAAAGGTAATTGGGGTTTATATGGTGGAAGAATAAATGGTTTACTCCTCTCTGGGGCTCTTGTAGGTGGATGAGCGTCTGAATTGTTGGGTTTGCGTTCAGCTTGGTTGGTTATGGCGAGCTTAGGTGTGGGTTTTTCAGCAGGTTGTGGCTTAGGAACAGCTCCAGGTCGAGTCTCTGTCTGATCCTTGATGAGAAAATTCTCCCCATCCTGAACCTTACTGTCCTCAATATCCTTTGTAGTCTCTCCTCGAATCAATAACTCACGTCCACTTCTCAGGGTGATGGCATTGACATGATACTCTTTTGGGTTGGCAACTGCTTTCCCTGGAAGTTGGCCTGTTGTCTTCACTGTAGAAGATGACCCTTGCTGACTCTCCACGTACTTGAGTCTTGCGTTCAGTGTTTCAAACTTGCACGTGAGATCGTTGTGAGAGGCGTCAATCTTAGAGTGCACCTCTGAAAATTTCTGCGTGACTTCAGCAGCAGACGCTTTCTGTCCCTTCAGAATTTCTTGGAGTAGGCTCAAAACTTCTGGTGGCTGTGTAGCGGTTGGTGGAGTGTGTGCTTCATACCTACGTGGTATGTTTGGAAATGGCTGGTAACGCTTGTGATATTGCTGCTTTGGGACAAACGCATTCGATTGAGCATGTGGGGGTTTCGGTTGGTAGGTCTGGTCTTGGGGATTTGCCACGTTGTTGCTTCTGTATGAGAGGTTTGGGTGCTGCTTATAGTTGTTGTACTACTTGTAACCACCTCCCTGATTATGCAAATAACTGATCTCCTCAACCTGATCATCCTCCTCGTCTGGAACATGTTCATCTCCAGTCATGAAGTGGACATGTTTGTATTGTACTTGCAGCAGCCTATCGATTTTGTCCAACTTGACGTTCAGTGCCTTGAGTTCCTTCCTACTGACTGTGTCTGTGTCCACTGTGTTTCTGACCGTCCTGTCGTAGTCTTCATTATACTGCCCATCTGCATGAGCCATATTCTCCACTAGCTGCCAACCATCAGCGACGTTCTGGTTAAGGAAATTTCCATGGCTTGCGGTATCCAATAACCTGCGGATGTTAGGGTGAACTCCTCTGTAGAGATTATTGAGCAGAGTCTCAGCAGGGTATCCATGATGTGGGCACTGAGACTGATAGTTCTTGTAACTCTCCAGGCTTCAGCAAAGGTTTCAGAATTCTGTTGGGTGAAGGTAGAGATGGCGTTTCTCAACTTTGCAGTTCGGGAGTTGGAGAAGAATTTGGCGAGAAACGCAGATTTACAAGCTTCCCATGACGTGATGGAGCCTTGCGTTAAGTGTTTCTCCCAGACATGGGCTTTGTCTCCGAGAGAAAACGGGAACAACCTCATATTGAATGCGTCCTCACTGACTCCAGAATTCTAACCATGCAGTATTAACAGTTCTTAAGTGTCCACAACCCAGCCTAGCATCAACTCTCATTGGTAAGGAAGGAGTTGTTCACCTAGAAAGGTTCTCATTCGTATTAAACTTCTGGGATAATAAGTAATCTAAGATCATAGATTAGTTAGCTACTCTAATCTAGTCATTAACCATATTCCTAGGCTGAGATTCCATAATTTTGACCTATTTGTTCCTCACCCTTATGTCCCCTGAGATCTTAGAATACCTGATAACATAATTTTTAAACTATTGTCAAATCCTATTATACTTGTATGTCGGTTGTAGTATAATAGGTGCCAACTAGGAATGTAATTATCAATCAGGATGCAGTTAACTACCCTAATTCAAGCCAATCAAAGTGTGGTTTCTCTAACAACCTAATTCGAACCTTTAAAACGAAAATAGACAAAACAATGCAATTGTAAATAATTCAAACAGAGCAATAAACAGTAGAGTATCAAATAGAATCAACGCAGGGTGAGAAAGCAGGATCCTGAGGAGTGAGTTTCATGGGTCAACGTGACTCTTAAGTTAACTAGGCGCTTGATATCACTCAATAGAGCTAGTCTCTAGGCAACGAGAACACAAATAATGAGTCCACTCTCATGGTAAACAAACTCGAGTAGACTACTAACAGACCCTATCGCCATAGGCGTTTGATAATCTAGTCGGAATGAACGATCAACTCGCTTAACGTCGATTCACACCTCAGACATTCGATCCCTCGAGCTGAGCAAAACCTAGATAAACTCGGCCCAATGCACAGTGGATTTTAGCCTCGGTTTGGCCCAACAGTGAAAAGAGTAGTAGTGCGTTTGAGCTGGCCCTCCGTGACTGGGTACTCGAGTTGAGCCCGAGCGAGTGAACTCACGCGTGTGTTCGCATGAGTACTCGAGCTGAAACGCGTGTGAGCTCGATCTGGCGCGTGAGTGAGCTAAAGTTGGGGGCTCGAGTTGGGAACTCGAGTTGCGAGCTCGAGTTGGAGCTTGAGTTGGGAGCTAAAATTAGGGGCTCGAGTTGGGGGCTCGAGTTGGGGGCTCAAGTTGGGAGCTCGAGTTGGGAGCTCGAGTTGGGAGCTCAAGTTGGGAGCTCGACCTGGGGCTCAATCTGGGCTCGACCTAGGGCTCAATCTGGGCACATCCTGGGGCTTGATCTGCCCACATCCAGTACCTGAACACTCACGAAACGTAGTATGTATGCACATGCATGTGAATGTGTATGAATGATACTATCTAGACTCCAACTATATGAGAATGTATCAAAATGTACGTATAATATACCTAAATGATGCTCCTAAGACGTGCTAAAAACGTGTATATCAATACCCTAAACTTGATTATGGACTACTCGGACATGGAAATACAGAACAAGCAAGCCATTGTAAAGAATTTCATTGAAAACTCAAAATAGATGGAATAGAGGTTTACGAATTCTTCTCCAATGGTGTAGAAATCCAAAATTTTCTCCTCTAGGTTACAATAGAACTCTGTGTCTTTTTTGTCTGCAAAACTCTCTTGAAAACGTGTTTTTGACCTAATATATAAATTAAATCAAACTGGTACAAAAATAAGGAAATCTTGTTTTCGCTTCGCAGGGTCATTGATCGATCGATCCTTCAACTGCTTGATCGATCAATGTTTCTTCATTCGATCGTGAAGCTTCCAAATCGTGCAAAGGATCGTGCGTAACTTCTTCCTACATAGCTCGATCGATCTTTGGGTGCTCAGTCGTGCAATGGATCGTGCGCATGATATAGATGGATGAAGGTCGATCGTGTTAGGTATGAGAAGTCGATCAATGGATTGAGCGTAGTTTTCCTTTTTTAAAAGTTGTGATCGATCGATCTTGGTGTTGATCGATCGATCCTTTATCTCGTAGTGGAAAAATCCAAAGTTAACCTTCAATCTTGCTCAGCATGTGGAATCCAAAGTATCCTTGCGCTTTGTACCTGAAAGGACTCTAAAAACACGACAAAGACTAAAGAAAACATATGAATTAGTAATGTATAAGTCGGTATAAACGAGGTATATCACACACACTATTCGAGCTTCGCACTTGAGTGCTCTCACACCACTTGTTGGAAACTTCAGCCCTTATGAGTGTTTACATATTCTACAAGCTAATTCTTTCGGTTGTATTTTGTAGGTGCAAAAAGGGAGTTACGAGTTCCTGTGATCGAAACCGATCACAGTATGTCTCGGTGAGCTACTACAGCCCACTACCTTTAGAGAGTTACAGAGAGTTATCAATTTACAACAATGGTCACACCGAACAAAACAGAACCTCACGAGAAGATATATACAACAACGCAAAAGGTATCTCTCTTGCTTATTGATGTCATGGTCTTCCTTCTCATTATTATCTTTTGTCCTCTTCTTCCATGTGATTATCACCATCATAGCTTCAAGTTTTGACTCTGCAAAACTGTCAGGTTTTTGGAGAAGTGTGAAGAAGAGCAAGAGGAAGAGAAAATCGCAGGCCCAACTAGTACATATTCATCAGTTAAGGCCCAAATCGTAGTTTTCCTTTTTTTAAAGTTGTGATCGATCGATCTTGGTGTTGGTCGATCAATCCTTTATCGTAGTGGAAAAATCCAAAGTTAACCTTCAATCTTGCTCAGCATGTGGAATCCAAAGTATCCTTGCGTTATGTACCTGAAAGGACTCTAAAAACACGACAAAGACGAAAGAAAACATATGAGTTAGTAAGGTATAAGTCGGTATAAACGAGGTATATCAATTCCCCTAGACTTGGCTTTTTGCTTGTCCTCGAGCAAATACACCGGAATCTAAAAGAAAAATACAAACTCAAGAACTCAGTCTTCATAGGAATCTAACACCTCAGAACATAAGCAAAGAACACTCGATTCATTCAATCAGAGAGAGACCAACTTATACTTCCCCCAGAGTTAACAACTAGTACATCCTAACTCCAAAATCAGACCCAAAAGTTCTAGATCGCGATACCAACCTCTTATGAGTCTAAGTACAGTCTTATCCAGAGAATATTGATCAAAAGACACATGAATTCATTATCAATACTAAGTATCATCCATATTGTGGTTCCTTTCCTTTTATTCCTTTCTTTTCAGACCGATATTTCTCCCTACTTTTCTAGGGTATCATTGTATTTTTTCGGCATTTTCTTTTTTCTCTTGCAATTTCAAAGGTGGATAATACGAGTAGTGTCATTGGAGTTTCTCTCCGTAAGCAAGTCAGTAAGGTAAAAAAGAATTATGTCTTTGGACTTATCTTCGGAACCGTCCAGTTCACTTTAAAAACAAGCAGCGTCATTGAGAAACTTTTACCCTAGGCTTACTTCGATTGTTGAAACTTAAAGTGCACGAAACTTTGAGAAAAAAACTAAACCTTGGGAAAGGTTCTCAAAACTGAGACTGATAATCCGATCTAATGTATATCAACTCTATAGACAAGAAAATTAAATCAGATTAAGTTTGAAGTTGATACCAGATTTTCGATACAATCGACAGGAAGTCGTGAAAAGACGAATAACTGATGAATCTCTGGGTTTTCTAATGGTCAACAATGCTCATCAGAAATCAGACAAATGATAGCTTAATCTAAAACAATGTTCGACTCAAAAACAAAACAAAAGAAAGAAACTTCATTAGCAAACAAACGGTTCTCCCCCAGACTTACTTCACACCGTCCCGATGTGAATATTAGTGAGAGGAAGAATGAAAGTAATCAAAAGAAGTAATTAAAAGTTGCTTTGGGATTTAGAAAACCCACCTAGAGGTATCGATCGATAGAGCATCCTAAGATCGATCAATCCATGGAGATCAAGGGATGGGACGAGCTAAAATTGGTCAACAGATCGTGCACAAACAGATGGTAGGTAATGATTGATCGGGCAGCATGTTAGGTCGATCGAAGGATCGTGCGCTAACACAACAGGGTTGCAGATCGATCGAGCTGAAAGATTTGGTCGATCGGCGGATTGTGTGGCTTTTGTCATCCCCAGTTGCACCATTGGTCCTTGTGTGGATTGATCGGGCAGTGCTCTTGTATCACGTTTCATGAAAAAAAAAGACAACTTTGACTTGAAACCCTTAAAAAAATAAAGCAAAAACTAACCTATTGGTGATTTGCCTCCCGCCCAGCGCTTGTTTAAAGTCAATAGCTTGACTAAGGGAGATGCTATGGAGGAGTTATATCAGTCAAAGAGATAAAATCTTCATTGACTTTTTCGGGAGCACCAAAATATGGTTTAAGGCGCTGTCCATTAACTAAAAATTCTTCTCCCTTTTCGTTGAGTAGAACCACTGCTCCATACGGTCTTACTTCCTTGATGGTGAAAGGACCGGACCACCTTGACCTAAGCTTTCCAGGAAAGAGTTTTATCATTAGAAGCAAAACTTCTGTTAAGGAGCAAAACTTCTGTTAAGGATATGTTTATCATGTGCATCATTTGTTCGTTCTTTATAAATTCTTGAGTTGTCATAAGCTAAGTGTCTGATCTCTTCAAGTTTATGTAGCTGCACTGATCGTCTTTCCGAGGCAGATTTGATGTCATAGTTGAGATGCTTGATAGCCCAATTAGCCTTGTATTCGAGCTTGACTCGAAGGTGACAGGATTTACCATACAGCAGATGGAAACGGAGTTGTTCCTAATGGTGTCTTGAAAGCGGTTCTGTAAGCCCAAAGAGCATCATCCAGCTTAGTAGACCAATCCTTCATTTTTGCACAAACGGTATTCTGCAGAATGCTCTTGATCTCCCGATTAGAGACTTCTACCTGACCACTTGTTTGAGGGTAATATGGTGTAGCAACCTTGTGGTGAACTCCATACTTCTTCAGCAAATTGTTAAACGTTTGGTTAATGAAATGAGAACCATCATCACTAATCACAATCCTCGGAACACCAAACCTCGGAAATATGATATGCTTGAACATCTTCATAACCACTTTGGCGTCATTTGTTGGACTAGCTATTTCTTCAACCCACTTAGATACATAATCTACAACAACACGTATGTATTGGTTCCCAAAAGAGTTAGGGAAAGTTCCCATGAAATTGATTCCCCAAACATCAAACACCTCAACCTCGAGAAAGAAGTTTTGTGGCATCTCGTTTCTTTTACTTATGTTACCTTGTCGCTAACAGGAGTCACATGATGAAACAAAGGAGTATGTGTCACAAAACATCGTAGGCCACCAGAAACCTGATTGAAGAACTTTTGCGACAGTCTTGAAGGTAGCAAAGTGACCTGCGTCTGAGCAACCATGACAACGAAACAATATACCGAGAATCTCGTTTTCAGAAACACATCTTCTGAAAATGCCATCAGAGCACTGCTTGTATAAGTATGGAGCATCCCAGTAGTATCGTCTGACATGCCTTAGGAACTTCTTCTTCCTATAACTATGAAACTCAAGAGGGTTAACATCTGCAGCAAGATAGTTGGCAAAGTCGGAAAACCGTGGAGTGCCTGGAACAGGAAGACGATCAGTAGGCAACTGACAAGCTGTAGAGGCAGATTGTATATGATAAACTTGCTCTTTCCGTAAGCTGTCATCAAGGGGAACATAATAGTCAATTTGTAGTCTCGAAAGGTGGTCTGCAACTCCATTATATACGCCTCTTTTGTCTTTGATCTCAAGATCAAACTCTTGCAGCAACAACACCCAACAAAGCAGCCTAGGCTTTGCATCTTTCTTGGAAAGGAGATACTTAAGAGCATCATGATCAGTGTGTACAATAACCTTAGAACCGACAAGATAAAATCTGAACTTCTCAAAGGCAAAAACGATAGCCAAAAGTTCTTTTTTGGTAGTTTCATACTTCTGTTGAGCATCATCAAGTGTTCAACTAGCATAGTACATTACATGCAACTTCTTGTCTTTTCTCTAGCCCAACACAGCTCCAACTGCATACTCACTCGTATCACACATAATCTCAAAAGGTAATTCCCAATTTGGTGGCTAAACTATTGGTGCACTAACTAAAGCTCCTTTCAAGGTCAGAAAAGCTTCCTCACACTCCTTGGTAAACTCAAACTTAGCATCCTTGCATAGCAGTTGAGTGAGTGGTCTCGTTATCTTCGAGAAATCCTTAATAAATCTCCTGTAGAAACCGGCATGACCGAGAAAACTTATAATCTCCTTGACCGAGGTTGGAGATTTTAAGCTTGTCATTACCTTGATCTTTGCTTTGTTAACTTCGATCCCTTTTCCTGATATCTTGTGACCGAGTACAATCCCCTCTGTAACCATGAAATGACAATTCTCCCAATTGAGCACTAGATGCTTGTCTTGACAACGTTAGAGAAGCCTACACAGATTAGAACCAGAGGAAGAGGAACCATACAGAGAAAAGTCATCCATGATAACTTCTATAATATCCTCAATCATGTCAGTGAAAATCGACATCATGCATCTTTTAAAAGTAGCTGGAGCATTACATAACCCAAACGGCATTCTGCGATAAGCAAATGTACCATAGGGACATGTAAAAGTCGTCTGAAAAGCAATAGTAAGAATGGTTAGCCAATCTCTCAAGCATTTGATCCATGAAGGGCATAGGAAAGTGATCCTTCTTAGTAGAGGAATTTAAAGTTCTGAAATCGATACACATCCTATGACTTGTGACAGTTTTAGTAGGTATCAATTCATTATTCTCATTCTTGACTACATTAATGCCTCCTTTCTTAGGTACAACATGGACATGACTAACCCAATTACTATCGGATATAAGATATATGATCCCTGCTTTTAACAGTTTCATTATCTATTTCCTGACAACTTCTTTTAGATTCAAATTCAACCTCCTTTGGTTCTCTATAGAACTCTTAGACTCATCAGTCAGATGTATCTTATGCATGTATAACTCAGGTGAAATACCAGGGATATCATCTAATGAATAACCTATAGCTCTACGATACTTTCGAAGTTATCTAATAAGCGTTTCTGTTTCAGAACCATTCAACTTAGCATTAACGATTACGGGATAAGTAGAATTAGGACCGAGAAACACATACCTTAGCCCTGCTGGAAGAGTCTTAAGCTCGGCTATGAGAAATTTTAACTCACTCTAAGGATCGGTCAAGGCTGAAGGTATGGACGGTTTTGGAGGATCTAAAATTGCATAGGCTACCATCTCCTAGATCTGCTTACACGAATCCATCATCCTAGCATAACTTGTTGCTATGTCGTTTGCAAACCCAAATTCAGACTCTATCCTTGTAAGTGCCAGCTTAAGAGGGTCCTCAACAAATATCTCTTCATTCAATTCTTCTGCAATTTCTTCAGATGTATCAATAGAAAAAGTCATGCCATTCAACATTGGTTTCTTCAGCATCTTGTCCATCTCAAATCTCATCTTCATGTCTCATAGCTGTAGATCGATTCTTCCATTCTTGACATCAATCATAGCACCTATTGTTGTGAGAAAGGGTCGACCTAAGATGAGAGGGTATTTAGGTTCTTCATATAGTTTCATCACTACAAAATTTGTTGGTACTAATGTATTCCCAACTTTGACATCAAGATCCTCGAGAATACCCACTAGAAATTTCACTGAACGGTCTTCAAAGATAAGAGAGATCTTTGTTTGCTTGAAGTCATATATCCTAACCTTAAGGCTACAGAATATGGCATTAGGTTTACACTAGAGCCTAGATCACACAATGAACGTGCAAAGGTCACATAACCTATTCGAATTGAAAGTACAAACCGCCCAAGATCTTCTTCTTTCTTACAGAGCCGATTTTGAAGTCTAGAACTGCAATCTTGTGTAATCATCATCACACTTTCTTCTCCTATGAACTTGTTTGTCACTAGGCTTTTGACATAGTTCTTAAGTGAAGGTATCATCTGCAAGGCATCAACATAAGGTAGCCGAACAGACAAATCTGACAATAACTCCTTACACTTGGCGTTCTCCAAATCCTTTTTAGACTTCTTTTGTGGGAAGGGATATGGTGGTATTGGTACGTATGATCTCTCAGGTGCTGCTGCTTACGAGGTATGGTGGCTGGCAATGGTTTTCTCTTAGGTGCTGGAAACTGCTCTGGTACTAGCATGGGTGTGGCCATTTCCTCATAAATCTCTTTAGCTCTATCATTCTCAACATTGACCACTACTCTCTCTTGTCTCATTTCTTTGAAGTTTGCTTCAAGCTCCTTACCACTTCTCAACATAACAGCATCACAAGCTTGATGTTCAGCATTCGAACTCAGAGGAGATGTTGTGTTTTCCACCCTAGACATAACATAATCAATCCTGAAACTCAACTCCGAGTACATCACTCATCTGATTATTGATTTCAAACGTAGTCCTACATTGTCCCTGAATGACCTGCTCCAATAAAGCTTTAATCTCGTCAGTAGATGAAGGAGTAGGACTTGATGTAGTCTTTTGCTTGGTGTAAAGTACTTCAGATTGATGGTCCTGAAGATTAGGTTTCTTCTCTGATGAATAAAGCTTGACAGACTTCCTCTTAAACTCACTTGAAGCTATGAACTGATCCAACTTCTCACATATCCCTGCGATTTTATCCATCTCAGATGAAGAGTCTTGTGATCCCGTAAGTCTCTTGTACTCACAGCTAAGTTCTCAATCAGTTAGAAGGCGCTCTCACTCGTGTTTGTAGTGAAATCTTCCTTGCTCGAAGAATTAAGTAGCTTCTTGAAACTCCAACTCAATCCGCTATAGAAGAAGTTCATAACTTGTTCATCGCTGAAACCATGGTGTGGACAATCCCTTCTATATCCTTTCAACCTATCTCATGCTTCTCTAAAAGACTCATCATCTCTTTGATGAAAATTTGAGATCTGATTCTTCAACTTAGCAGTCTTTTCTTTGGTAAAGAAGTGGTCCAGAAACTTGTTTCTAACTTGTTCCCATGAAGTTAACGATCATGCTGGTAAAGGCTGAAACCACTTGGTCCCCTTTCCTTCCAAAGAAAACTTGAAAAGTTTGCACTTAGCGTAGTCCTCAGGGATCCCTCTAGGTGATGTCGTACTACGGATTTCCTCAAAGTTTTCGAGATGATCTATAGGGTTTTCAGCAGGGAAACCGTGAAAGGTAAACTATCTTACCAATGCTATCAGAGGCGGACTCAACTCATAATCAATACAACCCTCAGGTATACTAAGAGAAATCGCAGATTGACATTGATAGTAGTTGTGAGGAGTTCTTATTTCATCGATAGCTTGTCTTGGCATATGTTCTGTTCTAGCATCTCCTTCCCGTTTCAGCTCTTCATTCTCTCGTTTTAACTGCTCTAATGTAGCTTCCTGACTCGTGGAATCAGCTATGCTTTCCTCTCTATCAGCCATTACAAGATCAAACCTGAAAAACAAAATAAAGGAATAAAAACAAAAGGTAAACAAGGGTGTCTTAGTCTCGAACTCAATAAATAATCGAAAGGTAACATTATTGGTCCCCGGCAGCGGCGCCAAAAACTTGATAATACGAGTTTTAACCCTATATCCTACTGCAAGTGCACAGTAAACGAAATAGTATTTAAGGGTCGAATCCACGAAGACCAATTATCACACTAACGATTGAATTATTTAACTAGAGCTAAGTCAATGGGTATTTTGATTAGAATCAATTATAACTGAGAAATTTAATGTAAACAATATTTAGAAAACATCAAGCTTAGGGAATTCATAAGAAAATCAAGGTTAGGATGAGGAATCTATTCAGGAAAGTTTAATTCTCTCGACTAAGAAATAATAATTGACTAACCCACTCTTGCGGCGATAATCACTATGCTTAGATTCTAGAGATCCTAACTCTCGTTGGTTCTAGAATTCTAACCATGTAGTATTAACAGTTCTTAAGTGTCCACAACCCACCTAGCATCAACTCTCGTTGGTATTGAAGGAGTTGCTCACCTAGAAAAGTTCTGATTCTTATTAAACTTCTGGGATAATAAGTAACCTAAGATCATAGATTACTTAGCTACTCTAATCTAAGCATTAACCATATTCATAGGCTGAGATTCCATATTTAGGACCTATTTGTTCCTCATCCTTATGTCCCTTGAGATCTTAGAATACCCTAAACTTGATTATGGACTACTCGGACATGGAAATACAGAACAAGCAAGCCATTGTAAAGAATTTCATTGAAAACTCAAAATAGATGGAATAGAGGTTTACGAATTCTTCTCCAATGGTGTAGAAATCCAAAATTTTCTCCTCTAGGTTACAATAGAACTCTGTGTCTTTTTTGTCTGCAAAACTCTCTTGAAAACGTGTTTTTGACCTAATATATAAATTAAATCAAACTGGTACAAAAATAAGGAAATCTTGTTTTCGCTTCGCAGGGTCATTGATCGATCGATCCTTCAACTGCTTGATCGATCAATGTTTCTTCATTCGATCGTGAAGCTTCCAAATCGTGCAAAGGATCGTGCGTAACTTCTTCCTACATAGCTCGATCGATCTTTGGGTGCTCAGTCGTGCAATGGATCGTGCGCATGATATAGATGGATGAAGGTCGATCGTGTTAGGTATGAGAAGTCGATCAATGGATTGAGCGTAGTTTTCCTTTTTTAAAAGTTGTGATCGATCGATCTTGGTGTTGATCGATCGATCCTTTATCTCGTAGTGGAAAAATCCAAAGTTAACCTTCAATCTTGCTCAGCATGTGGAATCCAAAGTATCCTTGCGCTTTGTACCTGAAAGGACTCTAAAAACACGACAAAGACTAAAGAAAACATATGAATTAGTAATGTATAAGTCGGTATAAACGAGGTATATCACACACACTATTCGAGCTTCGCACTTGAGTGCTCTCACACCACTTGTTGGAAACTTCAGCCCTTATGAGTGTTTACATATTCTACAAGCTAATTCTTTCGGTTGTATTTTGTAGGTGCAAAAAGGGAGTTACGAGTTCCTGTGATCGAAACCGATCACAGTATGTCTCGGTGAGCTACTACAGCCCACTACCTTTAGAGAGTTACAGAGAGTTATCAATTTACAACAATGGTCACACCGAACAAAACAGAACCTCACGAGAAGATATATACAACAACGCAAAAGGTATCTCTCTTGCTTATTGATGTCATGGTCTTCCTTCTCATTATTATCTTTTGTCCTCTTCTTCCATGTGATTATCACCATCATAGCTTCAAGTTTTGACTCTGCAAAACTGTCAGGTTTTTGGAGAAGTGTGAAGAAGAGCAAGAGGAAGAGAAAATCGCAGGCCCAACTAGTACATATTCATCAGTTAAGGCCCAATTTCGCTTTGGCCGAATCTCAGCTGAACTAATAACTGAATATCATTACCAGTCATATGGTGATATCTTTACCATATAACTGGATAGTTCTAATTTGAGGAGGTTGACGCATAACTCTTATGAAGATGGAACACCGGCATGGGCCCCTCGGTTTATTAACCCTGACGACGTAGTGCTACGCAGGAGGAATGATTCAAGTTGCTCGTTCGAAGACTGTCACTGGCTCAACAAGTACCCGACACTCAAAGGCCGAAATTCTCATGTTAATATGTATCTCTACACACGCACACGTATGTATATTTGATTGCATGACTTTTACGTATCCTTTTTACATATCTGCTGCTCCACTCACTGTAAGATTTATGAGATGTACCCCAACTTGTAACTCTTGTTATAGATTTGTACAAGACTTGTAATGTACATGTATGTGCTATATATACATGTCAACATAAGACTTGTATTAATGTAAGTATTAGAAGTATTGCAAAGAAGAGCCTTTCTGTTTCCGTGGAACGCTCTATTTTGAGGATCTAAGACCCTCTTACTGAATCAAATGGTTTATGGAATAGCTGGAAAACACACCACAAACTCTCATACAATAAGGTTATAAGGGGTCAGTCTCCTGATAGAGCTGCTAGTCCTCTCAATCTGGCTACAAGGAAGAAGAGATATGCGGAGAGACCTCTGCTGATAGTGGTTGAGTATGGAGAAAACTCTGTTGGAGAGGGAGTCCTTGTGAAGTGGTAAAAGGTGCCATAGCTCAGCTAGGTACTCCATATCATGTTAAGCTTGGTAATACGGTTATAAGTGATAACAAGTTTCTGTCAGTATTAGAGAAGCGCCCAAACAGCCTCGGCAAGATTGTGTTTTCAGCATTGAAACTCAAAAGCAAACTTTCAAGAACATCAACTCATTAGGATTGTTCCCTAACCTTGAAGTGAATCCACGACTAGAGGAGAAAACCGAAGAGAGAATTATGAAAATGGACAATATTAAACAACAGCTTTGGTTCCACAAAGAATTACGTTTTTATTAAGAACTTCTTTTTACAAAAGACAATTCTAAAGATCAATTCCTCTAGCAAACAATCGATCCTAAAAAACTACTTTTACAAGTCGATAACCTAGATGCGATATCTCAAAAGCCTATCTCTAAAACTACAATCCTCAAGTTATGAGGAGTTGAATTACATCTCGAGATCTCTTTTATAGGTGAAGAGCTCTTTTAGTTTGTTTCCTAATTTTTAGGATTACAACTAAATTCCTTCTACTTGGAATATGCTGATAAGATTCTTTCTTGATAATCCTTATCACATATTTGAAATTCAAACTTCATAAACCTTCTGATCACGGACTTCTCGCTTGTCTTCAACCGCTCGAGCCGCGTGATCTTCAGCGAACTTCAATCTCCCCCTTTTTGACTTGAGTTGATGGTAAGCAAGCACCTGCACTTTCAAACACTTGACAATACTTGTTGTTTCCAACAACAGTATAGCAATTACCAGAATAACAAAATGAACTCCAATTTAAAACGATCATAAATCCACGTTCCCACAACATTTCTAAAGAGGTGCAGAAATTCATCAAGCTGATGATTGACATTGATTAATAAAAGTTCTATCAGAAATAAGATGCCAGAGGTTGGCCAAAAGATCTAGAGCTAAACAGTAGCTCCCCCTAAATTCTATCATACTCCCCCTAATCAGACACATTGAAAATTTCTTGCTCCGACTCCTGACTCTTTACTCCCCCTGCTTAATATCACACAAGTAAAAAAAAAACAACTATGATTTTACCATTAACAAGCAGAATAAGAGTTCTAACCTTTGAGTGCCTTCTTGCACAAGTGTGTGATCTCTTCAGACATTACTAGAATCGTTTCCAAAAGCTCCTTAAGTGTATACGTTTCTTCCGTCACAGATGCCTTGGCTTTTCCTTTCTGTTGCTGATCTTTTGCCTTGTTACTAGAGACAGATGCAAAGGGTGCAGGCACTTCACATTGCTTTGCAAGCAGACGAGTGAGCAGCGATGGGTACGGAAGATAGAGCTTCGATTTGGAGTCTCTTGTAGAGGCAGCAACCTTCTTGATTTGGCTGAATATCACTTTGCCAATATTCAACCGAGTTCTGGTTCCGATCCTATATGCCAGTTGTAGTCTTAGCAGACTGACATATCCTTCATTTGATGTAGGGAGCCAATTTGTACAGCAGAATGTGTACAGCTGTGAGTACAACCGTCCCAGATGCGCCTTTTTGACCCTGCTAAGATTCTTGATCGCTCCTTCGGTGACAGTTTCAGCTATATCCTCAGACAGCACTTCAAGCTTTTGAGGGTTAGAGCAATCAGTTACATTTGGTGACCCTAACACCTCATTGATCTTCTCGGGTGAAATCACATACTTGTGACCTCTCAGATACACACTCCAAGACTCACTTTCTTGATCGAAATAGGGTATGTTTGCCCACAACTCAAAAAGTATATCAGTAGAATAATCAACAACAGATTCCAAAGACTTTAAAAGACCTACATCCTTAAGGATTTGAACTAACTTTGACTCTTGCGCATCAAACGTGTATGCACATTCCACTATAAACCGTTCGTTTGAGGAGGAATAGAGCTTTGACCTTCGATAAGCGTCTGCGGAGCCGAAAGTTCTTTGATCAAACACAGGAGTTAACGATTGAGAGTGAGTGAACATCCCTGTTCTGGCTATGCGGCGAGACTTGCGGTTCTCTGAGGCCGTTGAATCATCAAGATGACGCTTGGGGCTTCCTCGTGATGCCTTTGCTCTGGATATGGTACTTTTAGTACCGTGACCTGAAGAGTCCTGATTCCGTTTAGCTTCCTTTGCCTTCACCTTGTCTTCTTGGATGGGAGTCGGTGACTCAGATCTGCGGAATCTCGAGGGGGACCCCTTAGTTTGCTCCTCTCCACTTTGGAAGTTTGCATGTGATGCTTCGTCTTCGTAATTGGATTCCCATGCCATTCTGAGTTCATCACGTTCCTGATTCACAGTGGTTTCCATCGGTTCTTGATCGATTTTTGGCTTAGTCTCTTTCGGGTTCACCGAAAGTCGCAACCCCTTGGGTTGATAGACCACCATCCCCCTCTCTTGGTTCGTCACATACTCGACGATGTTTTGTAGCGAGAACCTGTCTGCAGATACATTCTCCATTATCGAACATGGATTTCAGCTTTTGAGACTTAGGGTTTTTTTTTTTCTCTCGTTGAAGGGCTGATTTAGTTCTGTTTGTCGAGACTGTTGAGTTTCCCTTCGGCATCGTGATCTATTTATATCCTCCTGAATGGGCCTGAAAAGAAACAAGCATACGGCGCCCCTTCCCTTTTTTCTAATTCTTTCGAATTGAAAAGTTAATGCATACATTGAATCGATTTCACACAGCCCGTCGATTCACACTTGAGATTTTAATCAATTCGTTTCTCTTATTCATTGAACCGAGTGACCCAGATTAATCTTGACATGATGAGCACCAAAAATAAGATTCATTGTATGTACCTTTAATCACTATGCCTGTCATGACTTTCGTCTTGTCACACGCAAGCTGCTTCAGCTAGCTGAAATCCGAGATTACCCAGCACACCCCTACTCAGGAAAACATGCGATCAAGTTTAAGATGTGATGACTAGACTTTCACACCATCATACCTTTATCACTTAGCTTCAACAGTATTTCAAAAAATCAAGGCGATCAGGTAGCTGTAATTTCCTTTGGAGAGTTCCTTTTTTATTATTATTATCCACTTCGCACTCAGTGTGCAGAGAGTCTGAGTATCATTTGACTTTTCAACTAAGAGCTTTTGGCTAGTCACTAGTCTTTCTTTATTTTTTTATTTTTTATTTTTTATATAGATATAGTGTTGTATCAGAGCATCACTTGACTTCTCAGCATACCGATACAATGGCTCTCCTCAGCTCTTTGACCTCCTTGATCTTACCTTGATAAATTAACAAACTGATATTCACTGTGACGGTATATGATGAGCAGCTATTTTTCATCAGCTCAATCAATCTTGATATCTGTATACCCTCTTTTAGATGTCTGTTAGCTTTTCTCAGATTCAACTGCTTGCAACCTTTGCTCTATAGACACCTTTTTTAACAGCATTGCCATTAACATTCACATACTCCAATTGCTATCCGTAGTTGAATGAAACGATTAAAGCACAGTGGTTAGTAAACAAATCAGCTAATTGATTTTCAGTGCCCACATGTTCAAGTTTGATCAGTTTCTCCTCGACGAGTTCTCGAATAAAATGATGACGAGTGTCAATATGTCTGGTTCGAGAGTGTTGCACTGGATTCTTAGCAATACAAATAGCACTCTGATTGTCACAAAAAACAAGTAATGGTTTCGGGTTCATACCATAGTCAGCAGCCATTTGTTTCATACAGGAGTTGAGTACAGCAGCTTCCCATTGCAATGTATTCTGCCTCTGCAGTGGATAGCGACACGCAGTTTTGTTTCTTACTGAACCATGCAATAAGGTTATTTCCCATAAAGAAATAGTCTCCACTTGTACTCTTTCGATCATCTATGCTTCCTGCCCAGTCCGCGTCACAATATCCTACAAGGCTCACAGTGGTATCTTTAGTGAAAAAGATGCCAAGTTTGTAAGTTCCATTTACATACCTGAGTATACGTTTGGCTGCAGTAAGATGACTCTCTTTGGGTTCAGCTTGGTATCTTGCACAGAGGCCAACCGACAAACTTAAGTCTGGACGACTTGCTGTGAGGTAAAACAGCCCTCCGATTAAGCTTCTGTAAGCAGTTATGTCAACTGGTTTTCTCACCTCGTCTCTTGACAACTTCTCGTTTGATCC
This sequence comes from Lepidium sativum, assembly GCA_023374145.1. Classification (NCBI taxonomy): domain Eukaryota; kingdom Viridiplantae; phylum Streptophyta; class Magnoliopsida; order Brassicales; family Brassicaceae; genus Lepidium; species Lepidium sativum. Next base: position 28,096 of record JAKUCM010001763.1, read on the forward strand.
CATCGGAGTTTTAGCCGACTTGCTGTTTTCCATGGCAAACTTCTTCACCAAGTTTTTTGCATAAGTGCTTTGATTCACGAATATACCTTCTGACGTTTGTTTGACTTGAAGACCTAAAAAATAAGTAAGTTCTCCGTTCATACTCATTTTGAACTCTTGAGTCATCACCTTGACAAACTTGTCAACCATTTGTTGTCTGATTGAGCCGAAAACAATGTCATCGACATAGATTTATACCACAATAAATCCTTCTTCACTTTTGAGGGTGAACAGTGTCTTGTCAACATTGCCTCGTACATATTGATTATCAACCAGAAAAGTTGCTAACCTCTCATACCGTGCCCGAGGTGCTTGTTTGAGACTATACAAAGCTTTGTTTAGCTTGTAAACATGATTCGGATGCTTAGAATCCTAGAAGCCTTTTGGTTGTTCCACGTACACCTCCTCTTGCAGATTCCCGTTCAGAAATGCACTCTTGATATCCATTTGATAGAGCTTAAAACCCATTTTGCATGCCATTCTAAACAAAAACCGAATCGATTCCAGTCGAGCAACTGGTGCAAAGGTTTCTTCAAAATCATCTCCTTTTACTTGTGAATAGCCTTGTGCAACTAGTCGAGACTTATTTCTGATGAAATTCCCCTCTTTGTCTATCTTGTTTTTGAAGATCCACTTCGTTCCAACTACATTTACGTTTTCAGGCCTTGGAACAAGTATCCAAACATTCTGCCTTGAGAAGTTTGATAGTTCCTCTTGCATAGATGCAATCCAAAAATCATCATTTATCGCCTCTTTGTAGGTATTAGGCTCAATCTTTGATACGAAGCAGATATTTTCAACTACATCCACAAGTTTTTGACGTTGTGTCATGAAGGAACAGAAACTTGTGATTGTACTCCCAACAATCTGCTTAAAGTTGATCTGCTTCCCACGAGTGATTCTTTCCCCCAGAATCTCTCCTATGACATATGTAAGGGAGTGATTCCTATGCACTTGTGGGGTTGTTACTGTCACGACTTCTCTTATGGTTGCGTCGTGATCATCTGCATCTATATCGGAGTTCTGATTGCTTTCACTGAAATCATCATAGGTTAAACGGAACGTAGATGAGTCATCAAAAACAACATTCATTGTTTCTTGTACTGTGGACGTTCGTTTGTTATACACCCGAAAAGCTGTACTTGATCCTGAATAACCGAGAAAAATTCCCTCGTCACTCTGTGAGTCAAATTTCCCCAAGTGATCTTTATCATTGATTATGTAACATATACATCTGAACACATGAAAGTACTGAACTATTGGTGTTTTTCCCTTCCAAAGCTCATAAGATGTCTTGTTGGTCCCTTTTCGTACATACACTATATTGATAATGTAGCATGATGTGTTGACAGCTTCAGCCCAGAACGATTTTGATACGTTGCTTCCATATAACATTGCCCTTGCCATTTCTTGCAAAATTTTGTTCTTCCTCTCTACTACTCCATTCTGTTGAGGTGCTCTTGGAGCTGAGAATTGATGCGTAATTCCTTGTTTAGAACATAATTTCTTGAAGATTTCATTCTCAAATTCTCCTCCATGATCACTGCGAATGTGTTTAATACCTTCACGTTCGTTCTTCAATTGAAGTGCTAACAGCCCGAAGCTTTCAAATGTATCGCTTTTCTCTCTAATGAATCTGTCCCACGTGTAACGACTGAAGTCATCAACAATCACCAAAATATATCTTTTTCCTGCCATACTTTCAACGTGAATGGGACCCATTAGATCCATATGGACAAGTTCGAGTGCATGTTTAGACCTTACATCTGGTACTGACTTGTGTTGGGTTTTGACTTGTTTTCCTGAGTTACAGGGTCCATACACAAACTCATGATTTGATTTGAGCTTAGGCAATCCTCTGTTGATTTCCTTAGAAGCTAGTTCAGCCATTGTTTTAAAATTCATATATCCAAGACGTTGATGCCAAATCTGAGTTCCACTCTCTGATCTAGATGTCATGCACCGAGTACCTGGAACCCACATATAGCAGTCATTTGCTGTTCGAACACCTTCTAGATGGACCAGTCCTCGACTATCAAAGGCTTGACAGGTCGTTCTTGTGAAGGTAACGTCGAGTCCGGTATCACAAAGTTGACTAATACTAATCAGATTGGCTTTCAGTCCATCGACTAAATACACATATGTCAATTTTAGATCCATAGCATTTCCAGTTTGTCCTTTGGCTCGAATTTTTCCTTTCGCTCCATCACCAAAAGTCACTCTGCCAATTTTGACACTTTCCAGTCCCTGTAACGTGCCTTATTCTCCTGTCATGTGCTTCGAGCAACCACTGTCAAAGTACCATGTTCCTTTAGTAGTTGTGCCGTCAAGTTTTATATTGGCGGTAAAGGCCACTCTACTGTAGAGATCTACCATTTTTACCCACATTTGTTGTCTATTTTCTCCATTGTAGGTAAATTTTTGTTGTCTCCAGATTTGCTGAATCCGTTGATACCATTGGCGACATTGAGACTTTATGTGACCTTGGTTTCCGCAGTACCAGCAGCGAATTGTTCTCCTCCACCTTGATTGATGGTGAGCACTTGTCTGTCTCTCCCATCCGAGGCCAGATCTTGATTGTGTCTCTTTTAAGTATTGATCATGAGTTCCCTTCTGTCCATAATTTATGTTGACAGATCTGTTTGAAGCTCGAACAAATTTGTGTTCTACGACAGTGGCGCCTTTGTAGCCAAGACCTTGATTGTCCTTGTCAGTTCTTCCAACCGTCAGGAGATAGTTAAGATCTTTGGTGCCTTTGGACAACATTCTAATTTGTTTCATCTGTTCAGATAGTTGACGTTCAAGTTCTGAATTTCTACTCTTTGTATCCGTCAGTTCCTTCTCAGCTTTAGGTAGTTGATTTTCAAACAACTATTTTTCTGCTGTCAAGCGCACGTTTTCTTGCTTTGTATCAACCAGCGATTTGACAAGCAATTTGATTTGATCATCAGGCGACATGTCTAGTTCATCTTCAGAGTCTGTTTCTAACGTATCCTTTTCTCCATTGTCCAAAAGTTGAGTATCATCCCTGTGAGTGATTGGATTCTTTTTACATTCACTCGTTAGATCAACTGCTTGTTTAATTGCTTGTTCTACGTTTTCTTCCTCATGATCATCGAGGTTGACAATGCCAATTCGAGCAACAAAGTGATTCAGTATATCACTATCATCATCATTTTTAGAGTCTGACTCACTCAGCGATGCAAACACTGACTTCCCCGTTCACTCGAGTAGCACACTCATTTTTAGTGTGCCCATATCCTTTGCATTCATAGCATTGCATTGTCATTTTTCTCTTGGCAGTAGGACATTCAGCCTTGAAGTGTCCGTATCCTTGGCATTCGAGACATTGTTTATCAGATTTGCGATTGTCTCTGTCTGGTGAGACCTTGACAGAGGTTTGATACTCTCTTCTTTGTCCTCTCTCAGCTTTTCTCAAAAAGTGTTTGACTATCAGACCAACTTTTTCTTCCAAGTCCTCAGGTATTTCTTTCTCACTTGATTCTTTTTCCATGACTAGAGCTACACTCTTGCCTTTGTTTGTCAGTTTGGGAGCTAATTGCAATTCATACGCTTGCATCATTCCTACTACTTGATCGAATTTGAGAGTATCCGAGTTTTGAGATACCTCAAGAGCTGACATATGTCCATGAAACTTTGAGGGGAGGCATCTTAGAAATTTTTTTACCAATTTCTTATCTATGTACGTCTTTCCTAGAATCAGAGCTTCATGTGCAAGAGATGACAATTTACTACTGAACTCAGCAATAGTTTCTTCCTCTTGCATGGTCATGTTTTCGAACTGAGATGTGAGAATATCAATATGTGTCCTTTTAACACTACTCGTTCCTTCAAATCCGACTTGAAGAATGCCTCATGCTTCTTTAGCACTTGTACACCCTTGTACCCTTTTAAACCGGTTATTGTGAAGTGAACTGAAAATCGCTGATAAAGCCTTTGAGTTCCATTTTGCATCAGCTTTTTCTTCGGCCGACCATTGTCTCCTGGGTTTTGGTTTGAGTGTCCCATCTTTATCTCTGATCGTTGGAGGTTCCCATCCTTCTTCAACTGCAAGCCACGCATCTGAGTCTATTCCCTGAATGTTTTGTGCCATTTGGACTTTCCAGTGTCCATAGTTATCCGGATCTAGTTTGAGCGTTTTAGCCATTACCACCAGCTGTTGTTGCGGATTTTCCATTTTGAGGATCGAACACCTGAAATACAAGGTTATGCGGTTGCCCGCTCTGATACCAATTGAAAATGGACTATATTAAACAACAGTTTTGGTTTCACAAAAAATTACGTTTTTATTAAGAACTTCTTTTTACAAAAAACAATTCTAAAGATCAATTCTTCTAGCAAACAATCGATCCTAAAAAAAACTACTTCTACAAGTCGATAACCTAGATGTGATATCTCAAAAGCCTATGTCTAAAACTACAATCCTCAAGTTCTGAGGAGTTGAATTACATCTCGAGATCTCTTTTATAGGTGAAGAGCTTTTTTAGTTTGTTTCCTAATTTTTAGGATTATAACTAAATTCCCTCTACTTGGAATATGCTGATAAGATTCCTTCTTGATAATCCTTATCACATATTTGAAATTCAAACTTCAGAAACCTTCTGATCACGGACTTCTCGCTTGTCTTCAACTGCTCGAGCCGCGTGATCTTCAGCGAACTTCAAATTATTGTGGAGCTGGAACAGAAACGAGCAAGGGTTAGTGAGGATACAATAAAGATGAAAGTGAGAGTTGCAAAGAAAGAAAAGCTGGTGGTGAAGGTTATCGCTATTAACTACAAAGTCTATTTTGTCTGTGATTTTTCAAGCAAGGTGGTGAGTTTGGCTGATGAATTAATGAGGGTTGCAGTATTGGAGAGTATGTAATGGGGCTTAGCTTGGGGAAGGATGACATAGAGGTTCTCACTAAGATGTTCTTGTACGGAGATAAATCTGAGTGTCATGATGATTGTGGGAAGCCATTCTTGGAAGCGTCTTCAGTGCTTTATAAGGTTGAGTCTCATGGCATTATTGAAGCCTCTTGGGCTTTTATTGAAGCCTCTTGGGCTTTTGTGTTTCCCATGAGCAAAGAAAAGATTACTAGCGTGGGTGAAAAAGAGGTGATTGCCAACAACATGCTAATACGGTTTCACAAAGAAAATTCAATTGTAGTTGAAAAGGGTCAGAAACATGAACTGAAGGGGTCAAGCTTCTTGATGTGTTTTCCCATGTTGTTCAATGACTTTGATATACTCATCTACGACGAGATTGAACCGTTCTCGGACTTTCACCTTGTGGACCAGGTGAGTTCTTTACCGGAGAGTATTGACAAGCCCAGTGGAGCTACAGTCTTCAATCCGTAAGACTCATGGATCAGAGAGACGTTGCAGGAGAATGAAAGGAGTGTTTGTGGCCGAGAGACTCTGAATATTGAATAATGTTCTAATCATGTTTACCGTTGTCGATTATCTACCACTATTCGTTATGTGTGAGACAAACTCATGGGAAGTACAATTCGGTAAGATGGCCTATGAGTTCCGCTTATGGGATCCTGGGGGTTACTACCTGGACTAGAATTTTGCTGAAACAGAGCAGGACATCTTTGTGAGAAAGAGACAGAGATTGGATCACAAAGCAGAGCAAGTGAAGAGTAACGGAGCTGGTTGAGATGGTTTCCTTCTTCCACCTTGAGGACAAGGTAGTTCTTAAAAATGGGAATGTTGATAAGGCTGCTAGTTCTCTCAATCTGGCTACAAGGTAGAAGAGATCTGAAATGGGAGAGGTGTGGCAACCCAAAAAGTTAACTCTATGCGATCCGCGGCCAAGTATCTATTAGATCGCCCCAACCTGCAGTCATATAGTATGAAATAAGGTTCCAACAAAGAGAGAGAGGATCATTTACTTATCAGATAGGGTTCCACAAGATACTTAGTCATTTTCACGCATTTGTTTAAGTGAATAGGCCCATTTTATGCATCACAATTTCATTTATTTATAGACAAGTGCTAGTACAATGATAATTTTCTACCAAAAGGCTATACATAACATTGAGCTAGACCAACTACCCCTTATACACCATCCTTTCCTTCCTTTCGCCTTGTTCCTGCCTATAGCTTAGAGTTCTATCCATGGGAAATGTTAAAACGAAGGTATAAGCACAATTTAGACTTAGTGAGCGGATCATTCCGCCTCAATAGGTCTAACAAAGAATCATATCCAACTTTCAATTCAATCAAGTCAATAAGATGGACGTTAGGACACTATTTGAACCGACGAAGCACCAAGGACTACTGAAACACTCCTCGACCAAACAACGTAACAGAATGAACAAGACAAGCAATAAACATGAAAATCTTTTACCCACTAGACTTAACGAAACTATGTTAGGACTTACCCAAAGTTAAATCCACGGTCAACCACTCACCTTGCCGAATTTCTATCTGACACCTTTTGATGCTTCTTGGTTCAAACGGATCAACGTTCTAAACCTCTCTCTTGGTCTAACCTTTGCCCCAAACGAGTGGAACTTCTCCCAATACTTGTTATTCTTTATACGTAAGAGTTTTCTTGCTGATTTTTCTCCAAGTATTTTCTTTTGTGTAATAAACCAAAGGGCGAGCATTTGAGTCGCCATGTAGTAGCTCAGACAGTTACCTGCTTCGCCCAAGCTTAACCTGCTCACTCAGCAACTAAATTACGCATCCATGTACCTTCTACCTGAACCTGCTCGCGCACCTAAATGCATGGTTCCCCTTGTACATGCTCACACAGTTGTCTGCTTACAGACCTGCTTACTTCCCTTCAACTACTTAACTTAGTTTTGGGTTATGTTTCCATACATTCGGATCAACTCATCTCGGCCATTCTACACGTTTCTCAGACTTAACCGGAATCACCCAGATGGTCCGAGGACGCGCGTATTACAAAAGGCCTGCTGATAGTGGTTTAAGTATGGAGAAACTCTGATGGAGAGGGGAGTCTTTCATTCAGACTTGTCGTTTTACTTATTGCTCTTGTCGTTTTAAGTGTGTATTGGTATTTAAGTTGTGAAAAGGTAACAAATCAATTAATCACATATTTTTCATCTGCCCTCGTCTTCTTCTGCATCTGTTTCCTCCTTTCTCTTCTCGGTTCTCCTTCTTATCACAATCTTCGCAGATAAATCTCAGGGTGTATCATCTCCTCAACGAGGAACTAGAACTCAAAACTAAGAAGCAAGACGGAAAGAGGAATGGCGCCAGTTCTTCAGAGTTCCCAGCCATGGGTTGAGAAATAGTACGATATCTTACTGATCATTTTCCCCCGTTTAGGCTTTAGCATTGACGAATATAATTCTCTGGTTTCTGAAATCTTCTTTGTTTCCTATGTGGTTCAGCCGGCCAAAGCAGGTTAAGGACGTGGCTCACCAGGAAGAAGTGGTTCGGGTCCTCACCAACACTCTCGAGACTGCGAACGTAAATTTTAACTTCATATCTCCTGTCATCTGAAATCCTCGTGAAAAATCCCTAAATTTTGTAGAATTGGGGGTTTCGGGTTTAAGTGTGAAAACCCTAAATGTCGATTTTGACTCTCTATTTTGTAATTTTGAATCGTAGTGCCCCCACATGCTCTTTTATGGACCGCCGGGCACTGGAAAAACCACTACTGCACTTGCCATCGCCCACCAGCTTTTTGGGTACTCAATTCATTTTATATTTTGTTTAGGCTGATAATTCTGATTTGAAGTGTGCCTTTTGTTTTGTTTTATGCACTAGTCATCCATGATGTTTTAAAATTACACTTTTTTTGTGTGCTTCACTTTTATGAGACCTTGTGACCTCTAATATGATACATCCAAGTTTGTGGTTTAGATAATCTGAGGTGATTGCTGAAACAGTTTGATCTCTCAAGCCTTGTGGTTTCTTAATAAAATACTAAATTTTCTCAATATGTAACAAGTATTCCCAATTGGTAATAAGACAGTAAAGTAAGATATGAATATATAATAATACTGGTCACTATGGTGTTGTTAGGTAAGGTCTTATCTTTCTGTGATAGCAAGCCATTTTTTTTAATTTATAATGGGGATTTGAACTAATTATGGAGTTCTTACAGTCCCGAACTGTACAAGTCTAGGGTGTTGGAGCTGAATGCAAGTGATGACAGAGGTATTAATGTTGTTCGGACAAAAATCAAGGACTTTGC
>JAKUCM010001764.1:0-21052 GCA_023374145.1 Lepidium sativum
CCTGATGTGTGTGTGAATTGCATTACTCAATTTTCTTCTTCTCTTCTACTGTTATTGCTCTTTCTCGCTTCTTCTCACTTCTTTTTATGTTTTTTAGTCTCTTTTTTCCTCTTTGTGAGAAAATATTATATAATGTACAATAGTTTCCTTTAGTTAAAGTTGATAATGGAAAGAAAAAATAGGTTAGAAGTGAAAAATATAAGAGATGAAAAACAAAGGAAGAAAAAATTAGATGACGACGCTGGCGTCAGAGAAGAATACTAGAGAAAGAATAACTTTATTCTCTATCTTTTTAGATTACAGAATATATTGGGGAAAAATTATCTTAATTTATGAACAAGAAGACTATGATAGTAATCATAGTCTAAAACTAATTTCAACAAACTTTTATGTTAGTTACTATGATTTTTCATAAAAATATGTTCTCTGTAAGAATGATTGCGAGTTAAGACCATGTCCAACCCAATCCTCCATATTTTATTTCAAAATGGAGTTATTCCATTTTTTCCTCCATTTCTTCCCCAATCCATTACTCCATGTTCTACTCCAAAAATAATATTCCAAACATATTCTATTTTTTATTTGTTGAATATTTTCAATAAAATCCTTATAATTTTTATAGTTATTAATTTTACCCGTTTAATTTATTTTTAACGATAGTTGTAGAAAATTATAAATACTGTCAAAAATTAAACATATATTATTAATAATACTATTACATCACATAAATAGAGAAATCAAATACAAAAAAATATTTTATAAAGTGATTTATTTTAATGATTTTGTGAGTTTATCAAATTTATAAAAAAATTATAATGTAGTTTATTGTAATAATTTTGTGAGTTTATAATATATTTTTAGGTATAATACGTATAGTTACGTAAAATACATATATTATTAACTAGATCAATATATTTTGAAATATAAATTTTAAAAATATAGTTTTATTAAGCATAATTGATACATGTAGTTTTGTTGTGGTAAAAAATAAAAAAATAAAAATTTGAAGGAACAATTTAAAAAAAAAAAAAGTTTCACTTTAAAATGGAGCGATGAATAGTGTTACTCCAAATCTCATTCCTCCATTTTGAAGTGAGATATGGAGTTCGATTGGAATTGGTTTTACTCCATAAATAAATATTGGAAGGGAAAATGAAGTTGGGTTGAAGATGCTCTAAGGTCATGGACCATTCATATCATTTATTTTTGGCCTTGAACTTAAATCTTAGAATTTCACTTTAATTTTTTTTTACTAATTTTCTGATTTAATATCACTGGAATATTTACACTGAACAAAGCAAAAGAGCAATAGAATGCCAAAAGGGTATACCCTTTAGGAAAATGAGAAAGGGAAAAAGGGGTGATTAAGACCCACAAAACCACAATGTAAGACCATCTCCATCAATAAGAACCCTATTTGGGGTTCTTACCATTTGTTTAATACCAAAAATGAGTTAAGAACTCTATTATGATTTTTATTCTTTTTGTGACTCCAATGGTAGAACCCCATTTGGGGTTCTTATTTTTTTTATTTTATTTATTTATGTAATTAGTATTAACAAAAGCCAAGTACAGAAATTTCATTGTTTAGCTCTATATACTAACTACTTGGTGTTCTGTTGCTGCTGATGTTGCTGTGTACAATGGGTGAAAATGAGAAACTTCCTGTTTTGTTAGCTTTGATTCAGTAACAATAAACTCAAACAAATTAAACTATTTGGATATAATACTACCATTCTTGAACCGATGTGAGTCATCTCCTGCAGAGAAATTTGTTCCTCTTCCTTGCTCTGTCATTAGAGATCATCAGAGATTTAAGGGGTATACTGACTGAAGTAAAGGAAACAAAAGAGGTTGAAAAAAGGCTATACGAGGAAAGAAGTAACACTTATGATGATGAGGAGACTAAAAGAGAAGCAGATGCTGATGAGTCCCACTCTTCCCCATGTACTCTCTGCATAGTCTCACTCTCTACATCAAACAAAACACAATGTCAGTTCCTGAGTTTATCTTTACTACGTAGCTCTGTGCAACACAAAGCTAATGCGGTCAGTTCCCGAGTTTCTTCAATCGGCCAGTTACCTGCTTTCTGATCTAAGATCTTGAGAAACTCATCATTGTTATCCATTGCGCTCTCAACGTAATGTGTCAATGCAATAGCCGGCTTTGCTGTGAGAAGCTGAAGAACAATCATTCCAAATGAATAGACATCTGATTTTGATGATATCATTCCTGTGTGTTGGTATTCTGGATCGATATAGCATAACATTCCCCACAGGGCTTGTACGTTTGTATACTGTGAATTTAGTCGATAAAGGATCAACTTGAACCATCGTTGAGAGCCCCACGTCTCCAACCTTGCTGACAAAGTTGTGATCAAGTAAGATGTTTATAGGTTTTAGATCACAGTGAATGATCGGTTTAGGCTTTGATTTGTGAAGGAAGACAAGAGCTGCTGCGACTTCCCAAGCAATCCTTAACCGCTCAAACCAGGGAATTGGCGGACTGCTGTTGACCTGGAATAGTCTGTCCCTCCAAGCTACCGTTTTCCATGTACTCATAAACTAAAGCTCCTTGCTCAGGGCACGCTCCGAGAAGGAGAACCAAGTGTGGGGTGCCGAATCTTGCTCAAGATTTCAAGCTGAAATATAGAGAGAACAGTGAGATAAATATAGCCTCTTATAACAGCAAAGACTTTCCACAAGAATTAAAACTAAAATCTGAAAGCTTCCATACTCAAGCCTACTTCATACCTCTTGTTGGAATTGTTTGGACCGCTTCCCTTTCTCTTTAGCATCACGAGCCGCTTTCCTCTCGGCTTCTCTTCTCTGCGCAATTTCTTTCTCTGCTCTTTCTCTCATGCTCTCTGCCTCTCTCCTCGCCTGTTCAATATTCTGCTTTTCTTTTTCTGCTAACTCTTGAGCTTCGTACTCCTTCAGTTTTAGCTCTTCAAGCTTTATGGCTTCTTCTAACCGACGTTGGTTAAGCTCAGCAAGCTGAAACATTTCCAAAATTCAAAAAGTACTGAGCATAAACTATTAGGTGTCATCAAATGCAAATATATATGAGATTATGCAGCCTTCACCTTTCGAGAAGCATCAAAATGTTTCGGTTTGAGCCACAGCATACATTTCTTGAACATTTCTTAGCTCAGCTCTCAACTTTTCAATCTCAAAGAAGGGACCTTAAGACGAAAACACGGAGGCTGGAGGAAGGAGAAAGGGATGATCCAGAGTATTTAGAAGATTGAATCGATTGAGGATCTAATCTTGGTCGTCGTTATTAAGATGAAGACGCAGTGGCATAGAGTTGCATGTTGTCAAAATTGCCGCTGGAGAGGAAAAGATAAGACGAAGACGCGGTGGCATAGACGAAGACGCGGTGATTTGGCGACAAAATCAAAGGCTCCGATGATGAAGAAGAGGAAGAGAAGAGGAAGAGAGAGATAGCGGCGAAGACCCTTCTCTTTTTTTTTTCTGGTTAACACCCCTCGTCTACTCAAATAGTGACACGTAGAGGTTCTTAAAATTTTCTAAAAGGCCTAGTTTAAGATATGGTTCTTAAGGTTTGGGCCGTGTTTTTGGATTAAATTTTGTTAAAATATTGGTAAGAGACTCCTAAGAGATCCCCAATGGAGATGCTCTAAGAGTGTTATGAAATCTTGGAAGGTGTTGTCTCGCCAAACAAAGATCTCTGATTTTTTGTCTATGAGTTTGAAAAGGGAGGTAGCTGGAACGGAAGAGTTACCAAAGATATGATTGTTTCTCTGCCGCTAAATGTAGTAGATGATTGCTTGAGCTGCAACTAGTTTAATGGTACACTCAGCTGCAGATTGATGGAAGCCATGACTGAAAAACATTCCAAGTTCCAAAACCCATGAAATGGAAGGTAAGCCAAGGAGCACATAAACGCCAAATATCATATGCATAAGGGCATCTAAGGACACAAGTGTTGCTTTTCGTGACACCCCCGCAAGTGTATCTAGTCCAAAGTATGGAGCCCCTATCAAGGAAGGCTAGCCACATCATAAAAAGCTTGATTTAGAACAACACCATAGTACAATACTTCCTTATACCATTCGACCTGCAAAAAGGGCCATTAAGTTACTGCTTAGCCTTTGCAAAAGAGAACTGATCACGAGAAGGACCAGCTTCATCTTTCCAGCAATAAGTATAATGCAGATTCGAAGATAAATTGATAGTGGTGAGGTGGGTCTGAAAAGATAATTCATTTTCACTCCTAGATTCACCCATTAGCCACCCGTCATGGTTAGCAACTGCGCCACTGGTTGAGTCAAGATGAATTATCGTAGGTGGGTCGGACCTGAAGCCTCTAAGAATTCAATCAACTTTCCAAAAGGCGTCCAAGTATCATACCAAAAGGAACATTGTTCCACTTTCCTAGCTTGCAAGAAATAAAATCACGAGAAAGAGTTCTAAGTTTTAGGAGGTGATACCAACTTATAAAACCCGTGTTGGTCTCGAGGAGAGACCAAAAACTCCGACCTTTAAGCTTATAACGAGAACACCAAGCGACCCATAGTGAAGATGAAGTGAATAGCAGCCATATTAATCTCTGACCAAATATTTTATTCCATGATGAAAGATCCCTTAGTCCGAGACAACCAGCAGATTTCGCTGAACAGATTTAGGACCACTTTACCTTTGCTTTCTTTGAGTTGGATGGGTCAATAAATCATGGAGATTTTCTCCATACTCTATTGATTTTCCTTTATGCATATATTGGGAAGAATACAAGTTGTGCACCAATAGGCAAGGATACTTTGGATGACAAATGATAAAGTTGGAGGCGACAGGTCCAAGATTGCAGCCAAGTTCGAACTCTCTCTATAAGAGGTGCGTCGTCTAAGCGCTTTAGCTTTCCTGGCAACAGCAGTAAGCCTAGATACTTGACTGGAAGAGATCCTTCAATGAAACCAAAGGAAGAAGTGATCTGCAGAGTATCCGAAGGGGTAACTCCAGCCAAAAAACAAGGCAGTTTTGTTACGGTTCATAGTGAGGCATGACAATTCCGAGAACTGATCCAAGAGACGAGAAGATCCATCGTAGAACACCATCATGTCATCAGAAAAAACCAGGTGTGTAATTCTAGGATTAACCGTTCTTGGATGAGCTCCAATCTGACCTGAAATGAAGCAAAAATCCAACAGCCTTGAGAATATATCCATTACAATTACAAAAAGAGGCAGGGAGAGAGGGTCTCTTTACTTGAGACTACTCAAACCCTTAAAGTATCCACAAAGTTCAACATTAGTCAGAATTAAGAACCTGGTGGTGGATATACATTGATGCATCCACCTAACAAAAACCTGCGGGAAGTTCATCGCCCAAAGAATATCCAATACAAAGCCCGAGTTAATACAGTCAAATGCTTTCTTTAGATCGATCTGGAGCATACCGCGCTGTGAGGATGGATTGCAACCACCTAGACAAAAGCTTGTACAATGCATTACAGCAGGAGATAGGGCGGAAATCCGAGAGCCTCTTTGCATTAGGGAATTTAGGCACATGAGCTAGTGTTGTAGAGTTCCACTGAGGCTCCAACTTGCAAGAAGAAAAGAAAACCAGAACTGCATCTGTAAATTCTTGTCAGATGAACTGCATCTGGAGCTTTGTTTGTGGGGAGAGCTGCCCTTACTTCCTCATGAGAGAAAGGACGAGTTAACAAGTGAAGGACCCAGGAGAGAAGCGTAGTAATTCACAGAGGCAAATTTAATAAGTGAAGGATCAAAGATTCGTGAGCCATCATCCAATAGAAGTCAATGGATCTTATTTGAAGTGTTTCGAGAAACCATAGTTCAGTGGAAGAAAACAGAGTTTTAATCACCTTCTTTGAGCCATTTAATTCTCGACTTTTGGCGCAAGAATGTTTCTTCAACCTGGGCTAGAGCTTTCCATTTCCTCTGAGCAGCAACCTCGGATTCAGCTAGAGAAGAAGAGGGGACATGTGAGGAGAGCAGATTGCAGCGATTTGAGGTCAGCCACAACCTCTGTCGTTTTTTGTTAAATTCCCGAGAAAGAAGAACGATCTAAGTCCTTAATATGACTTTTGAGAAGTTTTAACTTGAGGCTGAGTGAGTACATCAGGGAGCCCGAACCTTGTAGTGATAGCCAAGCCTCAGATATAATATCCTTAAACTTCAGGTGAGCTAATAAGTGATTGCTAAACCTGAATGGTTTCCTTAGTTTCTGCGTGGAGTCTGGTAGTGAGATGCATCAAGGAGTATGATCAGAGAAGAGAGGTTCCTGAAACCAGACCTCAGCTAGAGGAAATGAGAGCATCCAATGGTCATTACCCAAAACTCTGTGTACATTTTCTGCAATTTAAGCCAAAGGCCTATGATTCCACCAAGTGAAGAATGTTCCCTTGTAAGGTAAGCAAGAAAACAATTACGTATCTCAATACTACCAGCAGAAACATTACGAAAATCTGATTGAAGAGAGTGCTCAGAGGGGCCTAATGTTTCATTAAAATCGCTTGACATTATCCACGGGAAGTTAGTCAACAATGTATTATGCTCTTATAGATCTCAGGTTCGCAGAATAGACGAAAGTAACAGAGAAGTTGAAACCCAATGATGGAATAGACACACCACACATAATCTGCTGAAGGGATTTGGAGTAGACCTGCACTGAAATTGAAGGATCCCAAACCAGCACCAGCTTCCCAAGGTGAGAGAATTCATGATTAGTAACATATCTCCATCCTGAGAGAATTTTATTCATAACATGATTTGCATTAGATTTCGATGTATGAGTCTCAATGAGACATCCAAAAGTGGGCCTATTGAAATGTCACCAATTCCTAAATCGTTGTTGTTTGAAGAGGTCATTGATTCCTCTAAGATTCCAACAAAAGAACACCATCCCAAAAAAGGTTATAGTAATTAATTAAAGTGGAAGTGAGACCCTCCCAAAAATCAGGTTGCAACTTCTTCTTATATTTCTTCTTTCTGGTTGTGACTAGAGTGAAGTCTCTGTCATCAAGAAAATCAGACAGTGATTTATCCATATCCTCAGCTAGCTTAGGATCGGGGTCCAAAGCATCATGATCATGTAGTGGGACAGGAGGAGGACTGAAGAGAGAGAGCACCAAGCTAGAAGAAGTTGCATCATGAGAACCAGAAGGCATAACAGAAGGAATGGCAAATGAAGTAGCGAGATTGGGTTGGTTACAAGTGAGAGAAACTTCTGCAGAAGCACCAGAACAGCCACCACCTAGGACGTTACCGACGAAGCTTAACAGGCTCCTGGACTTGCCGGAGAAGGCGATAGATTAGGAGCCTTAATTGGTTTAAGTAATGAGGCTGGCAATGGAGCTAAAACTGGAACATGTAATGGGTTAGTGAGAACCCTCTTATCATCCACTACCTTGAGAGCAACTAGGCAAGAATTCGGGTCATGATAAACACGCTTGCAAGACACACAGATCAGAGGAGACTTGGGACAACACTTAGAAGGGTGGCCCGCTTCCGAGCAAAATTGGACAAGTAAGGACACGAGATTTTAATTCGCTTGATTTCACCAGTCTCAAACCTCACACGGACAAAATCGGGTAAAGGTTGGAGCAAATCTACCTCTGTGAAAACCTTAACAACCTCGAAGTTAATCATTGTTTCAGTTTGAGGGTGGAGGAGCAACGAGGCTAGCGATGTGGTTTAGGCCATTTGGGTTGAAGAGCTCATAAGGAACCTTGCGCAGTCTGAGCCTCACATGAACAAATTCAAGCACCATAATGCCTTCCTAAATGACACGAGCACGAGTAGCGTTATTTGGAATTTTGAAGAGGAAGAAATGAGCCGAGTATAGCTTTGTGATGATAATATCACAGTGCCACTTACGTTCACATCAAATTCACTACCACTTGGATCTTGCCATACGAGGGAGGTTTGCGGTAGAATTGACCAATAACAAAATCCTTCCATAAGTGCTTGCTTTCCTCAGAATTCCCCGCTATCGAGCTTGAAAGGAGTGCCACACTTCGAGAAAGTGCGAGACCCATGCAAGCTCTTTGGCACCAAGTAGACTCATGAACTGAAAAGGTAAAAGCTACTGGGGCTGGAGGAGGAGAGGCATCCTTCAGAGGAGGCAAAATCTCAATTCTAGGATTTCAGGAAACGAGAATTGGGGATAAGAAAGAAGATGGATGAGAGGAAGAGGAAGATGAACGAGAATTCTAAGATTCTGTCGATAACTATCTTAATGACATTAATTAGTTATATACTCTCTCGTTTTTTATTAGTTGATTTTTTAGAAATAATATTTTAAAATTTATGTGCAAAATTTATTGTATTTTTGATATTTTTAATTTTTTAAATTCTGTAGATTAATTTGTGATTAGTTAAAATATTTTGGAATTGGTGATAAACTATATTTTGTTTAGAAAAAATAAAACAAGTAAAAATTTTTTAATATGTATGAAATGCCTAAAACATCAAATACAAAAAAAATAGAGAGAGTACTAAAAATTGCTTTTTTCCAAAATTCTAATCAATGTTCGCTTTTATCTTGGTGAATTATATGTTCCTTCATTTTTTTTAAGTTTGCATGTTTGTAACATTTACAATTTCATAAAGGTCAATATTATTTGAATAAAAAAAAAAGATACGTAATACACATACAATAATTTATATATGTGATATCTTTGTGTAACCAAAGACGACACATGACAATTCAAAAAGGTTATAAGTATTATAAACAATTGTGGTTATAGGATGAGACGAAGTAGTCAGTCCAAATGTGACTACGTACCTTACATTACCTACATGTTGATGTTCATGGTTAACATACAATCCACGTACAGTCTCTAAACTATATAATATATCATTTGTCAAAAATAAATTCTAGAATATTTGTAAGGCTACATATTAGATGATATCATAGTGATTTGTTTATTCAATCCGATGGTTCTAGTGGAGTAGCTACTAGTAACCACGATATTATTAATGTAAAACTAAATACAATAACCTCAACAATCACTTAAAATCGAATAAAGTAAACAATATATTCAAATCGGACCATCCTCATAATGCATTTTTAAAAAAAATCGAGAAATAATGTATGAATTGATTGTGAGTTTGTTAGTTACAAATGGTTAAGAGTAAATGATGCAATGGCGACCCATGTGGGTGTAGCCAGATACATGCAATGCAAGTATGTAATAACATTTTTATTAAAATATCAAATGTTGAGAGACGTGTAGCTATAAGTGGACCATTTATTATAATTGTATATTTTCTAATTTATTTTTCAGATTAATCAAAGTCAACCGTGAAAAGGTCGGCCTTGCAGCTAGCATCCACGCGATTTCTTCGACTCCACATTTTCAGTAGTATATTAATTATTTAATTTATATCGAGAAAAACTGAATTCAGAAATCTGGTTTTAGTCATTACATTTCAAGTTACCACACTGAATCCATAGTAAAGTATGAACGATAAATGAACTTAAAAAAGGAAAGCAACATGAGAATTTGAACTAGACTTATCTATATTTGATCAACACTTCAACATTAACTATTTGATGGTTGAGATTGCTATCGATTTTACTATTTGCAACCACTAATATCGATGAAATAAATTATCGGAATAAGTGGTGTGTTCCACGTAATCAAAATATGCAATCACATCGTAATCTCAACATAACTTTATTATTGCCTCCCATCCGTCAATTATTATGAAATCAAGAAATAACTCCCCCAACAGTCATATAATTGAAAGCTTTAGATAAAAAAAACGTGGTGAAATGGGAGGTCTCATATAGCACATACTCATTTATTTATAAAATAAAATATAAAAAACAGTTATGTTCAAGATGGTTCACTTATAATTATGGAACTTTACGTAATCGAGCCCTACATATCAACTTTATCCAGTCAAAGACAAACCATCTCTATTTTACTTCTTTCCACCTCATTTCCATTATATTGGAGCTTTTGGTTATTATCTTACCGCGTTTAAATATGTTTTTTAATTATCTTTTTGTTAATAAAACGTTTGAAATTACTAACTTTATTAATCATCTTAAGTGGGCTTGTCGAAATTTGAATCTGAAAACATATTTTTGGCAGACCAAAAATAACACTTTTAAAATCGTATAGGGTAAAGTCAGGTCTTGAATTTCGATGGTAACTAAGTGATATCAATTATCAATGAACTTTGTTAAATGTAAAAAGAACTCCCGAATTTCAAAGGTAAAGAAGAACTGGTTAATTTAATCGAGTTTGATACCAAAAAGAAAAACAATTTTTTTTTTTTGCAAAAATGATGTGTAGTGAATTTTCACCGAGTTATCAACAACTGGCATATACCTATAATTGAGCTGTTCTTGTAAAATGTATACACAAAGGGTCAACATATTAACATGGACGAAATATGAATAGAGGGAAATAAATAAAAATTCACGTGCCTCTAATGTGAACACAGTGCAGCACTAATTATCAAAAGAAATAACGGAAACCTGAATAAAAATAAAATAAAAATAAAATCCAAATATAAAGATATATAAAGCTGCTCATCTCTCGTTCCGACAAGACCAACATAAAAATCATAACAAAAAAAATGGAGTTACTATCGACTGCTGCGAGCTGGCTCACTCCGACGACTCTTTTTCTCCTTCTCAATCTTATGATCGGTACAATCGCTGTAACTTCACGATTCGGGTCGGGTTCAAAGAAACAACAACAGTATCATGATGGATTCGGGTCGGGTTATGCTCCGGCTCCGTTAGCTAGAGCTCCGTCTATCATCGACAGAGTCAAGTCCATTAATTTTCATCTCTACAAATTTCCTCATCCGGAGACTGATCATTTCTCGATGACGGCCCATCACGACGTAGTCGGGTCGGATCTTCATTTATATCCAGACCCGCATCCGGTTCCGTTACAACGCGCTCCTTCTCTTTTGGACCGGGTTAAATCCATCGACATGTCTTATTTCAATTTCCTACACGACGCAACCGGGTCGGATCATCATTCCCACTCTCACCCCGCTCCGGCTCCGGCTCCGTTACAACGGGCTCCGACTCTTTTGGATCGGGTTAAATCCATTAACATGTCCTACTTTAAATACCAGCAGTATAACCCTGAGGAGAATCATGATACGGAAACGACCCGATTCGATAATATTCCAACCCGTATGGGTCGGGTTGACTCAATTGATATCTCAAAATTCAGAATCCCAGAGGAAGATCAACCGACTGGAACCGGATACGATCGTCCGATTGACCCGCCCGTTTTAACTCGGGCTTCATCTATATTAGAGCGGGTCAAATCAATCAAACTGTCCTCGTTTTACAGATCCGACCCGGAAACCCACTTGGATCAAAATCCGGATCCGAATACAATTTTCCCCGAAGATCACAAGCATGTAAGGAGCAAATCAGAATCGAAGAAACCTGTAGTAAAGAAAAAGAAGAAAGCAACAGGGAAGATGACGAAATCGGCGAGCGAGAAATCGGGTTTTGGTTATATCGGAAGCCAGGAGGATGCGGCGGAGACGGTGGAATCAGTTGAACGTAGAAGACCAGATACGACGAGAGTCAAGAAATCGACGACATTAGGCAACGGTGAAGAATGCGTCGACACAAAAGCTTCAGATTTCATCAACAAATTCAAACAGCAGCTGAAACTACAGAGACTCGATTCGATCATGAGGTACAAGGAGATGCTCAAGGCCAACTAAATTTTGAAAATTGCTCAACTGTTAAGAAACCTTCCCCTCGCCAGAAACGCCGTTGTCTCCGCCGTGTTCACAGACGAGATACATGAATGGAAGTATGGAATTACCGAAATGCCCCTGTAGAGGATTTAAATAATTTATTATTCGTTTAAAGTGGGTTTATTGTTTAGTGATGTTTAATAATAAGAGACCAAAAAGAAAAGCCCTACTAAATGCTTAGCCAAGTGTGGCGTTAATTTTGGATCTGGACGTTGTTTTGCGTCATAAGTTCAATCTGTTCATCCACTTGTCTATTTTTCGAGATAAACTTACGTTTCCTAGATTTCTTCAGTTTTGTTAGTAATTATTATCAGATTCTACAAGTCTCAGAGTCATCAAGTGGAAGAAAACAGATTCCGTTACTTCGCTGTTTAGAGTCTGTTAAAATTAGACGCTCTTTCAGCTTCGTTTCTTTCCCTTTTTTCTCTGTTGATTTCGTAATCTGTCAAAATGGTGAGAAGAAGTGCTAAGATTAGGAATCATTCAACTCAAGGCCATGAATCTGATGATGAATCTCACAGTGTTTATGATCTGCATCAAAGATCTCAACCTCCAAGATTACAAAATCACCAACCTTCTCTGATGATTGATTCAATTGATAGTACGCATAATCCGTACTTTTTTCATTCAAGAGATTATCCCGAAATGTCAATTGTTTCTGAAATTCTTAATGGAGACAACTACAATTCATGGATCATCTCAATGAAAATGAGTCTTGAAGCCAAGAACAAGATTGATTTTGTCAATGACTAACTTCCAAAACCTCCTGAATCTGATCCGTTTTACAAGATATGGTGTCGTTGCAACAATATGGTCAAAGCTTGAATTCTCAATGTAGTGTCAAAGCAAATTTACCTCAGTATTTTGTACTTCAATGATTCAGCATATATTTGGATAGACTTATACAAACGATATCACAAAAGTAACTTGCCTCATATATATAATTTGGATCAAGAAATCAGTATAATGCATCAAAGTAATATGAATCTTTTTGATTACTACACGAAAATGGTCACTATTTGGGAACAACAAGCATGCACAAAGAAATTCTTAGAATATCAAGAAACAACACACATTGTTCAATTTCTTATGGTCTTAATGATGGTTTTGGTTCAGTGAGAAGCCAAGTGTTAAACATGAAACCTCACCATACTATCTCTGACATGTATATCATGCTTGACCAAGATGAAGGATAGAGAAGAAGATCTACTATTAATCAGAATCCTTCAGCCTTCTTTGTTAAAAATGACACTGGTAATCAAAAATCTTGACCAATCTACAGTCATTATGGTTTAACGGATCATATAATTGATCGTTGTTACAAGATTGTGGGATATCCAATATGATGGAAACCTAAAAATCAGAGGAACTCTCAACGTACTTTATCTCCAATATCTCAAATCTTGCCTTAACTGATTCAACCACAGTTACTGAAATTCCAGTTGACCTAAGTAAAGACCAATTTCAACAACTGATGGCTTTCTTCACCACCAAATTGCAACCACAGACTGCTACAATAACATAAGTTGTTGGTGATGCAAGCACAAGTCATTTAACAAGTATTTCTCAAGTCGGTGGTACCTTTTATCCTATCGATTTCATGTGCATATTTGGAGACAATAAACCTTATTTATATTTTCTTTTTGGTACTATGATGAGCATGAATAAATGGGTGGTTGATACATGTGCTACTTGATGTTCCTCATATTTTGTCGGTTTTGAGCTCATTATTACGGTTATATTTGGGAAATTCGTCTATGTTTTATTGAGATTTCAGGTGAAAAACGTTCAGAGTTGGAATCATGTTTGAATGTGGACTTTGGAGAGGTTTGAAGCATTTTACGGCATTCTCCACGAAAGGAAGGACCGATCGATCAACCAAGGAAAGATCGATCAATGATCTAACAAGGATTATGCGCACGATCCGAAGAACGACTTGGTTTTTGAGAAGATCGATTCATCATCCAAAAGATCGATCGATCATTGGTTGATCGATCGATCAAAACCTTCCGCAGAAACTGATTTCGCGATTTTCAGCTCTTGTTTTGGGTCCTATAAATACTCTTTTTCCTATATTTATTAGAGGGCCGCTTTTTGAGTTGTGAGAGACGAATTTTACAGAGTTTTAAGAGTTTGTAAGCTAGGAAGAATATCTCTTCATAATTGAGAAGAATTTATGAATCCTCTTTATTCCTGTTAATGCAATTTCAATTTCAGTTCATCATGACTTGCCAAATTTATTGTTCAATGTCTGAGTAGATCTTGGATCGGATCTAGGGATTCTAGGGTTTTAGAATTCACTGTTGGGGAACAAATATGATTGATGAATAGATGATTATCCTTCTAATACTCGAGTATAATGCATAGATTAGCCTGATCACCTAGTCGATGATTTTAGGTTGTTAACTTTCCAGAAGATTGTTAAGAACTAGAACTAGGTTAGAATAGCAATTCCTTCACTACCAACGAGAGTTGATGCTAGGTTGGATTTAGGGTAATTGATGCCTATTTGTAATCTGAAATCAACGAGAATTAGGACATTTAGGTTATTAGTAGAGGGGTAGATTCAACGAGAGTTGGTTTACCTTTATTTATGTTCAAGCCGAGAATAAGATTAGAGTAGTTCTTGAATAGTTTCCCTGACAAGAATTCTAACTCCCGAATGAATACCCGACATCCGATTACTTTAGTTAATTTATTACAATCACATTAAAGTTGTTAGAATTCACTTCCTTCATTCGATTGATATAGCTTGCGATTCAATAGAAATTGAGAGTGTAACTTGGTTCTCTGAGGAATTCGACCCCTAAGTACTATTACGTTTGTTGTGCACTTGCAGTAGGATATATGGTTAAAACTCGTAGTATCACTACTCACCATGTTTCTTTTGTTAAGCACTTACTTCAGAAGCTTACTTCTCTGCATAATACAAAGGTAAAGTTGCCTACAGGTTTAGTAGTGCAAATTATTAGTATATGCACAATTCAATTGAGTGACAATCTTACAGTCACTGATGTGTTGTATATACCTCAGTTCAAGTTCCATCTCCTTAGTGTTAGTGCTATGACTGCGCGTAACAATTTTGGTTTTTCGTTTGACCTTACATGTTGTATAATCTAGGACCTTACAAAGGGATTGATGATTGGAATGGGTAGTCTTCAATTATAAGTATTTCGTAACAATAGTGTATGATTATTCAAGAGCCACTTGGATTTACTTTCCCAAAAATAAGCCAGACGTGATCACCATGCATTTGTTGGTGTGATGGGAAGCAATTTGATGTCAAATTGAAAGGGGTAAGATCATACAATGCTCCTAATTTTAACTTCACTCATTTTTACAAAGAAAAGGGAATCGTTGTTTCATTCATGTACAAAACGCCTCAACAGAACTCAGTGGTAAAAAGAAAGCATCAACACTGGAGTGAATGTTTAATGACAACCATCTTTCTTATAAACAGATTGCCAAGTCCTCATTTAGATGGCAAATCACCATTTGAACTTCTAATGAACAAACTTCCGGATTATCACCGTCTGAAGACCTTTGGATGTCTTTCTTATGCCTCTACATCTCATGTTGGTCATCATATATTTGCTCTGATAGCCAAAGCTTGTGCTTTCTTGGAGTACCATACTGGTTACAAAGGATTCAAATATTTAGATATTGAATCCAATATCATATTCATATTGACACATGTTATATTCAATGAAGATATATTTCCATTTGCAAATCAACAAGGTTCTGATCATGATCCTCATTTATTTGAAGTTGATGAAGAATCATCACAAGTCACAGAATATCCACATTTTAATGACATATTGAACTCTAATGTTCCAAAAGATAAAAACAGTTGATCGTGATATGTCTTTACCTCCTAGAAGATCCAAACCACCAGCTCACCTACAAGATTATCATTGTTATAATTTGGATTCATATATCAATTATCTTATATCAGACATAATCTTTTATGATCATTTGTTCATGTGCTTCTTGACTGCAATCACAAAAGATTTTGAACCAATGACATTCAATGAAGCCATAAAACATGATGTTTGGAATGGAGCAATGGGTGAAGAAATTGGTGCTTTGGAAGATGCATATACATTGAACGTGATGATTTACTAGATGAAAAACATGCCATTGATTGCAAGTGGATTTATAAATTCAAATATCATGTAGATGGTATTCTAGCAAGACACAAAACTCACCTTTTAGCCAAGGAATAAACACAAAAATAAGGTTTGGTTTATGTTGATACATATTCACCAGTAGCAAGAAACTGTTTTTTTAGCTGCAAAATTAGGTTGGTATCTCTCTCAATTAGACTTTCAAATGCTTTTCTAAATGGTGATATATAGAAGAGAAGATATACATGAAATTTCCCACCAGGATATGTTCCCAAAGAGGGAGACTCTCTTCCAAAAAATATAGTCTACAAGTTAAACAAATCCTTATATGGATTAAAACAAGCATCTCGCCAATGGTATATCAAATTTTCAGAGATGTTGATCTACCTTGGATATGGCATATCAGGTTCAGACTACACACTTTTTACTAAAGTAACTAATTATATATTTGTTGTTGTCTTGGTCTACATATATGATATAGTTGTTGCAAGTAATGACATACGAGGTGCTGAAGAGTTAAAGGAACAAATGAAAGCTTGTTTTAAACTGTAAAGATTTAGGTGATGTTAAGTACTTCATTGGTTTGAAATAGCTAGATCAGCTTCTAGAATCTTTATATGTCAACGAGAATATGTCCTTGAGATGTTAGATTCTATTGGATTGTTTGGTTGTAAACCATCTTCCATTCTAATGAAACCTAATCTCAAGCTTTCACGAGATAATGGTGATCTAGTTACAAATCTAGAAGCTTATCAAAGACTCATTGGGAAGCTCATCTATCTCACTCTAACAAGACCAAATATATGTTTATTGTCCATAAACTTTCTCAATATTCATCAAGACCTCGCACTCCTCACTTTGAAGCATTGATGAAACTAATGAGATACATCAAAAGAACAACATGCCACGACTTATTTACTCTTCATCACCATCTTTGGAGATCAAAGTATATGAAGATGTTGACTGGGGTTCATGTCCAGACACAAGAAGGTCAGTCATTGGATATGCAATTTTTCTTGGTGATTCATTGATTTCATTAATTCAAAGAAACAAGACATTGTTTCTAGATCTTCTGCTAAAGCAGAATACAAAAGTATGTCATTTGCAGTGTATGAATTGGAGTGGTTACTCAAGCTTCTTAGCAATTTCAGAATAAAACCATCAATATGTTTTGTGATAACATGGTAGCAATTCACATTTCTAACAATCCGATTTATCATGAAATAAAGAAATTAGTTCTCCAAAATATATTAAAATATCTTTAAAATATTTAGATACATAAAAATACCTTAAAATAACTAAAAGTTTGAGAATACTCATATTTATACATGCATCAGGGAAATTGGGTACTCATTCGGATATCAGTTTGGATTCAGGTATTATCCCGTACCCACGGGTCAAAACAAAATGGATCCAATAAAATATTTTTACGGTTTCAAAAATTATTCGATACCTAAATTTTCCGGGTTAGTTGCGGTTTGGATTTTAGATTTCAAATTTTATATCCAAGACTAGTTATAATAGTTTTAGTTACTCCTATATGTTATGACATGTTAAGGTTATATATATATATATATATATATGTGAACAGATCAATGTAGTGTTTCAAACTTCAGTTTTGTATAAGTCAAGAAACTATTACTCAGTACAAATTAAAACCAAAACATTTGAGAGAATGACTTGTTACGAGACTCACGATTCGAAATGACATATTATCGGTACGGAAACAAAAAGTAATTAAAAAAGGGTCATCAATCAGTTGTTGTGTACATTGCGTGTCAAAATACATTTTTTCTATAGTAGATGAATTTGTCACAAATCTTATTAATAATTAATGATGTAGGTTGTTTTTTTCTGCGTTATACCTTATAAAATTATCATTGACTATAAAGATAGATAGACTTGGATTCAAAACTTGTAAGATAAGGCGTTGTAATAATGAGTGTTTAGATATTAAGTGATCTGAATATTCATTCACAACCAACCAATCATACTTAGCCCCGAAATAAAGACAATGGGATCTTTTAAGTTTTACTCGTGGCTCGAAAACGACTTTTCTTGTCATTTCCTGATTAAACTAATCTCTACTTCAATCATCCTAACATCTCTATCTCTTTAGTTTATAAATTTTTTGTTCAACAACATTTTCAAACTTCAATTCAATTTCGCTTCTTTCATATAATATTCTTATATTTTCCTCTCTAAACGAATTCTTAGATCTTTTATTCATTTTAATTGTGACAGTTTTGTCCCGCTCTCAAAATTAGTTTTCTCCTATAAAGTTCTTTTTGTTTTTCAACAAAAATTTAGAAAAGTCTTTTTTAAGAAATTAAAAAGAAAATCATATCTTCTTCCGGTTTGATATCTATAACTATTGTTATTAATATTACTTTTAAAGGTTATAAATATTTTTGTTTTCGTAACTATATTATAACTTGGATGACAACATAGATATTTAAAATCAGTTAACAAAACGTAAAAAAAAAAAAAAAAAATTAAAAGAAAAGAGTCTAATAATATGTAGGATTGGAAGGAATATAAAAGTCTGGGTGGTGTAGTCGGTTATCACGCTAGTCTCACACACTAGAGGTCCCCGGTTCGAACCCGGGCTCAGACATTACCATTATCCTCTTTTTTTTACTCAGTATTTTGAACGGCCCAATCACAGTTCAAGGCCCAACTGTAACATAAGATATTTAATGACAGATTGCCCATAGCCCATGTCACGTACGTACCAAATTTTATCTATGATTTAACTCCTTTTTCTTTTTCTTTCTATCAAAATCTCGTTTAGAAAAATTAATTTGAAATTTTCATTACAATTTCAGTCTTTATATAATACAAAAAAAAAGTTAAGTAAGAGTTTGAGGTAGTTGAATAAAATTGGTTTCTCTAGCTGTGTTGGATTGGGTAGAAGTTGCATTATGAGATAGAGAAAAAAAGAAAGAAAAAGAAATTGACAGAAGCTGAGAAGGAGCAAAGAAGGTTGTGAAGGACAAAGTGTACCAAGAATAAACCAAAAGTAATTTAAGTGAAAAAGGTACGAAAATGTTGGGAGGTCCGGTTACGTCAGATTCCCGGTTATCGATGAATGCTAGATATTGTGGACCCATAGATGAAATGAAAGTGGTGATAAGATATTGGTATAGATTCGATCGGACGTTTTACGTACAATCTTTCCCACTTGACTCCACCAAGCCAGTTTACATCCAAAACGAACACTACGGCTCCGTATTAAAGCATCTTTATATCCACCCACTTTCATCAAATTTGCTTTTTTGTTCCGCTCCAAATAATATAAGAAAAATCATCGAAAATGATTTCATTTAATTACAAATCATAACACTGTTATTTTTTTAATTTTTGTATATTAAACATTGATATATCTTTTCTATATTGTTATTTTCGTTATATACAAAATCTTTTTTCACCCACTTGCAGCGAGGAGTACCTTAAATTTTTGTAATGAATTATTTTATTTCAATATAAATCAGAATTTATATCCAAAGAAAAAAAAATTAATCTAAAAAATTTTGTTAGTTCAAATTAATTTTTCTGGAAGATTTTAAGATATAAAAAGTAGGGCTGGAATTAAATCTGGAACAATTTGTCCAGGTATGAAAATCGGTTTGGATATTTATTTGAAATTCGGGTAATATAGTAAGTGATTTATTGAAAAATTCGGGTAGTGATTTGGGTAGGATAGTTTAGGATATTGGATATTTACATAATATAAAATTTTAATATAAAAATTTAACCAAAATTATTTGAAGTAGAAGCCAATTTGGATCGCTTCGGATCAAGTTTTTTCGGGGGTTTTCAGATTTTTTTGGATTTTTGCAAAAAAATATGATTTTTAATTTCTTATTAGGATTAATTCGGCACTATTGGAGACTATCCGAACTACCCGATATCAGACCTGGCCCAATTTTTTTTACATTTTGATTAATTTTGGCACAACTTCAAAATTGGCTAAAATATCCTAATTTCCATAGTGGGGAAATGCATTTGATCTGCACTGTTTTTCCCTTTGAATTCAATTTAATGGAGTTTCGTAAATCATGTATGATAGAATTTAGAGTTTAGTTAGAAATCGACTTTACCGAATATCGATTGCAGTTATATATACAATTAAACTTGTATAAATTAATAATGTTGTGATTACACTAAAATAATATTTCTTATTAATATAGAGATTATTAATTTATTGATAATTTGAGATCATATATTATATTATTTCATAGAGATTTTTAATATATATTAGTTTATAGAGTATTAATTTTAAAAGATTATAACCGTATATATGTCTATATGTAAGTAATAAGTTAGTGGCTGTGGCTTATGTCTCAATTTGAAGATATACTAAAAGAAAGCACCTAACTTATTAAAGTTAGAATAGTAAAATTAAATATCCAAGTGTAAGGATGGAAAATTATTTGTATTTTACGATAAGATCGTAGGTTGTGAGTGTGATTACGGTACCAAATGAATGAGGTCCATCCAAAGAGAAAGAGATGAATAATGGCAGAGAGAATCGAAGCGACTTCTTGGTTTCGTAGAAAAGCTTATGTGAAAGAAATTTCCAAGATCTTTTTTGTCAAAAAAAAAAGAAATTTCCAAGATCTTGGACCCACCTTTAAGATTCTATTATAACCATTCTTTTCAATATCTTACCTGTTTTTATCTCTAAGAGACTTTGATTTGGTCGAAGATCGAGTTGATCTTGTCGTAAAATCCTGCCATTTGTCTAACTCATGTCACATTTTCCTCCGACACATTTCTATATCGTATAAAGCATTGTCCTACGTGTCTCGTTTGTCACATGTCCAATACTGTTTAATTGACTCTGAATACAAAGACATCTTATACATTTTGTATCGATCTCATGTGTACGTTATACATATATGGTCGTAAGTTTTGTTTATCCCTTGACTGCAATATGAAGCAACGTTAGTTAGCATTATAATCAATGGTTTCGTTTCTTGTTGATCGACGAGATTGATTCTGACGGCTTATTGCCAACAGAATCTATCTTGACCATCCGACGATTTTTGACAGAATTTAGAATTCTTATCATAAAACGATGATTATTTTTCATGAAAAACGGTTAGAATCGCTAAAGTTTGACCGAATTCTAACAGTTTTGACAGTCTATTTTATAGAGTTCACTTCATGTTTTCAACCTATG